>JAPDSC010093492.1:0-17639 GCA_026290005.1 Latrodectus geometricus | reverse complement strand
TTAATTGCTGAAAAGCAGAAAGCGGATGTATGAATTAATAAATCTCACGGTAAATACGTAAAAAGGTTAAAAGCATCATTTGCAACAATGGGGATAATAAAATTTAATAAAATGGATAATAAAATGGGTACAATAAAATAAATTTTTAGTGTATATATATATTTATATGATAAAATATATAATAAAATAAATAAATAAATAAATATAATAATAAAATTTTTTTTTAACAAATTCGAAAGTATACACAAAAATCAAAGCAAGTATGAAATATTTTAAATTTAATGTCAAATTTTGAGTAAATAACTATTTACAAATTAATAATTAAAAGAAGTTAACATACTATTCTATTGTTGTTGTCGTGTCTATGAGTAAGTGTGAAATGCAAAAAACAAAAAGTCTACAGTCCGCCAAAAGTCTTGTTGATGAGATCTGCCAGTTCTGGAGCCCGATGGCTATGGAGGATCTCAATTGGTGGAGCTCCTAATTCGAAGAGGGAGCGGATGATGGCTTGGCAGTTTAAGACATGATCTGGAGTTAGTTCGGATTGAGGACAATGCTCGCAGTTGGGATAGGATTTAATACCAGTTGGTAATATCTTCATGCCCTTGAAATGTCCAGTACGCATCCGAGCTATTGTAGAGGAGAGGTTTCTTGGGCAGTCTAGATCAGGGATTGTTGCCTTGACAAAATGCTGATCATAGATTCTTCGCCTGGCAACGGTATTTGCGTCTGTACAGGTGACTGTTCGAGGTTGCTCTTTATCTCGTACTTCTTTTCCAAGGGCATCTGCACATTCGTTCCCCTCAATACCCACATGTGCAGGAATCCACTGGAGAATGCATGGAATATTTAGTGAGTGAAGAAGGGTATTAATATTTCCCGTCAGTGCTGACTCACCGTTTCGTATGGCTTCTAGAGCTGATTTAGAGTCTGAGAAAATTACAATTTGTTCAGTCGAGTCATCAAAGGGAGAAAAATAGAGATAATGGGTTAGAGCCTCTTTAATAGCACCTAGTTCACTAGTGAAGTTTGAGGAAATTTGACCAGTGGGCATTTTAAGATTGGCATTTTCTGAGGGGTAGAGGATGTAGACGCCAGCACCTCCTCTATTACAATCTATGTCAGAGGAACCATCCGTGTAAACGATTGCGCTGTTATCTTTTGCCAGTGAACAAACTGTATCTTCACCTTTCTGTAATAAAGCTTGAGTTGGTTCTTTTTTAGAACATGATTCCAAAAGGTTTGTATTGATAATAGTACTCATAGGAGGCTTGATGGGTAGGAGTGGTTCTTGGGAAAAATCCAGAGAGGTATGGTCAAGATGGATAACCTTTCTGATGTCACTGTCAAACTGCATCGTTGATGATCTTCGAAGCCTTGATGCACCTGTCCAAGCATTAAAAGCCCTGTGAGCGAGGTGGTTGTTGTTGTGGCTCCTGATTTTGTTGGTGAATTTCAGGGTTGCAAGTTTCCTTCTGTTTTCAAGGGAAACAAGGCCACTTTCAAGTTCGGCCTTGATGTTATTAGTTACTATTCTATTAAATTTGGAATATACACTGCTGACCACCATAAATGCAATAACCTGTAGAAGCATGCAAATAACATGAATTTTACAACAGCCATTATAGTGGAGGTGAGATATGCACATTATTAGAATTTCAGTGCAGACACACATCACGCGTGCCTGTGGCACCAATTCAAAGCGCAATTTAAGGCTTGGAGATTTCGATGATTTCCGCTTCAGCAATTATGTTTTCTATTTTTGTGTTTTTCTCAAAGAAAAAAAAAGATCAATTATGCCTCGTAGAAAATAGCGACCATTTTTTGTTCATATTCGATTTCGAAAAAGGAAGGATTGTGTCCTTCCGAGATTGTGGGTTATCTTTCAGGAAAACCGGTATTCATGCTGGATGAAACCAAACAACTGTAATACCGATATATGAACGTTAGATGCATGAGGGTAAGATGGATCAACGTGTTCGATCGCATCCACCTCAAGGTACCACTTCACGTTATGACAGACAAATTGTGCGCATGGCAGTGACGGATCGCTCGGCTACATCACGAACCATAGCACAACACATTCAGTCTGTAATGCATCATTAAGAGTCTGCGCGTACCATTCAACGCCGCTTACAGCAGGTTGGTCTGCCTATAAGGCATCCACTGCTTCACCTTCCCTTGACACAGAACCACAGACGTCTCCGCGGCCAAGGGTGCGATGAAAGAAGTATGTAGACGGCAGTATGAAATGAAATTGTCATTACTGACGCGTTAATAATCTGTCTGCAATACCACGATGGTCGTATTCGAGTCTAGAGACACCTTGGAGAGAGAATGCTGAACAACTGCGTTATGTATCGCCACCCTGGTCTTGCACCTGGTATTATGGTATGAGCGGTATTGGATACCACTCTCGCACTTCTCCTGTACGCATTGCTTGTACTTTAAACAGACAGCGCTACATCTCCTAGGTGTTGGAGCCAGTTGTCCTTCCTTACCTTCGGGGCTTGCCCACAGACATATTTCAACAAGATAATGTGCGACCTACGTGGCACGCATTGTTCAAGGGCTTTTCATCAATCGCCAGATTGAATTGCCACCTTTAGCCGGCTCACTCTCCCGATTTTCACTAATAGAAAACATGTGCTCCAAAGTTGCTCAACGATTGAGCCAGATTGTATCCCCTGTTGCCACACCCAATAAACTTTGGCAAGGTGTGGAAGCTGCTTAGTCTGCTGACTCCAAGAACACATCCAAAATCTCTTTGAATCAATGTCGAGGCGTGTGGCAGCCGTGATCTCCAACAATGATGGTTACTCTGGCTACTGATTTTGGCAGGAACCATGCTTCACAGAAAGTTATAAATTTAATCATTTGATACTTGGTCAATATGTTATTTATAAAATAAATTTTGTTCTGATATCTCTCGTCTTTCTTGGTGTTGTGTAATTTGGGAGGCCAGCAGTGTAGCTTAAAAATTTATAGAATCTAAAAAAATATTTTTGAAATAAAATTTCTATTATTTGTTCAAAAGAATTATCATAGTTATATAAAATATTAAATAATATCAATATATTTTTATAAATAATAATGTATTTGAAAACATTATAATAATTTTTAATGTGATTATTTTACAATCCCAAAAATTTTTTTGATGTATAGCAATAAATGAATTGTATTATGTTTCTTGAAAAGGATTTTTATGATATTTTTACTGATTTTAATAGGATTTTTATGATTATTAATGTTCTGCCTTTCATCATATGTATCACTAAATGTTTATTAAGTAATTAGTACAACTATTAAAAAGAGTGATAACAAATGTTACAATGTATAATTATTTTATATGAATTATAGTAAATCTGTAACTATAGTTGTATTTATTTATTATTTGTAAAAAATTACAATAAAATGAATTACTTATGTATAGTAGCACAAAATCTGAATTTGCATAATTTATTTTTCATATTATGTGTGTATTCAATATGCGATTATAATAATTATGACACTAAAATAATTGTTCATAAAATGACCTAGCTTATAGTTTTATTCCAATCTCATTTCAACACAATTTTTAAATATAATTAACACTATTGATAATATATTTGATTTTATATAACTGCGAAATCAATTATCTAACATTAATTTGATATATATGTGAAACATTCTAAAACTCCAGTTTCTAATTCTGAATTATACACTTATGAAGGTTTTGAAAAAAAATTAATTTAATAATAATTGCTGCTTACAATCTATTTATTAGAAACAATTATTATTACAATCTATTATTAGATATTTTATAATATATTTATAAGAAAAATTATTTTAAAAATCATAAAATTAAATCAATTACATTTCAAACACATAAGAATTAAAATTATGCCTCTTAAGAATTACATTAATTAGAAAGACCATAATAAATAAGTAATTATGTAATTCTATAAAATATATCCTTCAAAAATCATTAAAAAAATTTAAAGCATAACTACATTTAGACTGCTTAAAATACAGAAAGTCAAAAAATGCAAAATCTATTTATTACTTTAATTTAGTTAAGCTTTTATGCTATCAAAATTAACTTGCATCTAAGTTTGATTGCTTATGTAAAATTACATTGCACAGACCAAACAAAACAAATTTTAAAAAAAAAATCTATCAGCATATAAAATCTTGTATTTACAAAAAAAAAAAAAAAAAAAAAAAAAAATTATTTGTATGCAAACAATTTTAAAAATTGTAAATTTATTTATTGTGTCAATAATAATAAAATTACATCTAAATTATTTATTCTAGTAATGTGTTAATCAATTTTACCGAAGTAGTTTTCATGCATTTTTATTTATATTATTTAATTGCAAGTACTTTAAATTTATATATTTTATGAATACCACATAGATCTTGTATTTTTCTCCCATGACGACAAATGACCTCGAAAAAAAATATTTAAGGTAAATTTCACACTCTTAAGTTATAAAGAACAGTAAAATATCATGTATATAAAGAGAAATGATATAATTTACCAAAAAGGCAAATTCATAAATTTTAATATTTTCTTGTAGGGGCTGAAAATTGAAGGTTATGCATGCAATTTTTTATTATTTAAACATAATATTATTTATTAAACTGCATACACTAATATAAAATTTATTTATGATTATAAATATGTAGTTTTATAATATATGACATCTATATACATTCAATTTTCTTTTTGTTACTAAGATAATTTTTATGAAAACGAAAACTTAAATAAAAGTTTAGAAATTTTAATGGAAGTTTTTTTATTTGAAACAATACTATGTAATTAACTATTAAGTATAAAAGTTAGTTTATTGCCTATCGATGGTTAAACTATCGTTACTATGTTTTAGAGACTTGAAAATTGTGGGTTGGTACTGATAAACCATATAAATAATTATAGATGGTACCCATGGATATTAATTAATCTAAATGTTATTTTTATAACAGTTAATAAGGTAATAAAATTAGGAAATTTGGAGGAAAATTCAACTTTTCAATTATATTGTGTCTCTAATTACAGAAATACTTTTTCTAAGAGGATATATTTTATGATGTATTCGAGCATAGATCAAATATTTATTAGAAATCCTTTGTGGAAAAGAAAAATGCAATGTTGTTGTTGCTGTTTCGTGTGCCAGCCAGGCTGGCAATATGGGAGGCGCTGCTCCACTTTTTCAACTCAACCGTAATTTGGTGACGAATCCGACTTCTTCACTTCATACCACCACAGACTTGTTTATGGGGTGGGCCATATTCATCCATCATCTCAGAATAAGAAAGGACAAAGATACACAGAGAGTGAAAGGAAACGACCATGCCCAAACCGGGATTCGAACCCAGGACCAACAGCCCAAGAGTCAGGAAGGCCACTCAGCCATTGGCCAGCAAGAAAAATATAATAACATTTGAAATCGGTTACAGTTTGTAAATATTTATGTTGTTGTTGCTTATCCCCCTGGTGCAGAAAAGACCACACCAAGTCCAGAAGATCTGGCATAGGGTAATATGCAGCTTCTTTTAGGCAGGCCGCAAATTCGTAGATGATCGCATGAGACATGTATCGAGAGACAAGCCGAAGATCTCGCGAGATTCACATGAGGCGAAATGACGTCACAAAAATCTTACCTACGTCAAAAAATGGGCGGAGCGTGTGACAAATCTGGATATCGAGCTGGTTTGAAATATCTGGCAACTTTCCGCAAGACAAAGCTAATTTCTATTTCCGCAAGAAAAATATACCACGTTGATATCGAGAGTACAAGTTATTACAAGTTTACATTTGAAGAGGAGGAGTTAATTATAAATCTTTATAGAGGTAATAATATTTTTTTTATTATTGCAATCGGAAATGGAACCGGAATGTAAACAATGAGAATGTAAACAAACTCTCATTGGTTTAAAATATCCATGACGTCAGATTATAACGTCATAGCTACGTCACACTAAGACCTCCATAAGACGGGGTTTGTATACCTACGGTCTCCATCGGACGGTGTCTTCCATCGGATGGTCTACCGAGTTTGCGGCCTGCCTTATGGAGAGGAACCACAAGGGCAGAAGACTGACTTAACCTCTGAACACATATGCCATAGGTACCCGTTTATAGGGTAGGCAACCATTCATATTCCACTTATACAAGAAAAGGACAAAGACAGGATAGAGAGAGAGAGAGAAAGTGCATCCATACCCGAACCGGGATTCAAACCAAGACCTCTCTATCCGCAGTCAGGCATGATAACCACTAGACGGAGTAGACGGCTGTAAATATTTATAATTGAATTATGCTTAGGAATATGCATATTCATCTTGTGAGACATTTTATTGTGTGTGATTAAAAGAATTAAAATTCGTGTGTATTTTATACTTTAAAGAATTAAGAATTAAAATTATAATCAGTTAAGATCATTGGGAAGGAAATGAAACAAATAAAAATTTTGTTTTTATATACATTGTTTAAGATTTTTAAACTGAGAAAATTTAATTGGCTGTAAAAAATTTATAAACCTAATTTAATCCATTGCAATTTTCAAAAAATAAATAAATAAATAAAAATGGCAAATAAGTAAATAAAAATCCATCTAGAACTAAATGCTATATCTGCAGAATAATGCAGCAAATTTCTAAAAAAAATTGAATAAAAAATATTCATTCGAATTTCTTTCATTAGGTGGCATTGGATTCTCATATTTACTAAAATTCTCCCTTAAGAAACGTTATTTAATAACGTTTTTTAGAACGTATTATTTTCTTGGAACGTAATGCTGATAACTAGTTCTCCAAAAATAACTGACTATTAAGTAAAATAACTAAATCCATAACTAGTTCAATGAGTGTCCGTCGAAAATAAAATATTTCAGTGTTTACTAGCTACAACCTTACTATTTGATTTGAAAATATATTATGCACTTATCTCGTTTTGAGTTTTTCAATCTGTCATCTGATTTATTCGAAAGACAAGTTTGGAGTTTCTTCAATATTGCCTTTCTTACAACTAAATACTCTATGGACAGAGTTTAAAAATTGTCTTTAGATGCACAAAATTATACTTTAAAGTTCTACGACTATCTTTACAATATAAGTTCCCATGTGATTCTGGTATACAAAATTTAAAATTCAAATCAAGTATTTGAAACTAGTTTTGCCAGATTATTGTTGATGTTTTGGGAAGATTTAACAAAATCTCAGCAATCTTTGGTTAAATTTAATGATACAATAAACATTTTAAACTTTTATTGATATATACGATCTTAAAATTTTTTAAAGAGCACTTAATCCGATACTAAGGCTAAGAATATTTTGATTTTATTAATTCCCTAAACAGTTCATGGAATTTGAAATCTGAATGGAAGTAAAGCAGGATTCAACCAAACGAAGCGGATGGGAGGAATTATTAAATAATAAAACCATATTATACAATAGAATAATAAATTCTCTGATTACAGAGAAACATTTTTAAAATATCTATTGAATAAGAGACTTAAATGGTATAATTTTAATAATATATCTTTTTATACCCTGAAAATTATTTTATGATCAATCTCACTATTGATATGATTTTGGATATATGAATTCAATTAAGACTCAAAGTAATTTTTCTGATGCAACCGAATTAAGATATATTGGATTTTACATACTCGGCGGAAATTTTGAAGTTTAAAACTAATCAAAGCATTTAAGAATTTTATGTCCATGATTAAAATAATTTTGATTTTCCCAAAATTGACTTTTCCAAACATAATATTTTGAAAAAGAAAAAACAGTGATTTTGGGAAAGCATCAGCTCCGAATTAAATCCCAGCATCTAAAAATTACTGCACATAATATTAGCATTCTTACCGAGATGCTAATATTATGTGCAGCAATAATGGGCGTCAAGTTTTCTCCAATATGCAACATGCCAAGATAAGCCGAGTAATGGACCTATAATAGGAGCCAAATTTTCCCAAACATACAAGAGGCCAAGATAAGCCCAATATAGGGCATACCAAGTTAAACCCATCTTGGTCCTATAATGGAAGCCAGGATTTCCTCCAAAATGACATGGTAAGCCATTATAGGTCTTATAAAGGTAGCGAAGTTGCTACCAATGTTGGGCATGCCAAGATTCTGCCAAAATATACACTAGTGGCCATTAAAATTGCTACATCAGGAAGAAACGCAGATAACAAAATGATATTTATTGGACAAATATATTATACTAGAAATAACAAGTGATTAAATTTTCAAAAAATTTGGCTGGATAGATCCTGAGAAATCAGTACCCAGAACAACCACATCTGGCAGTAATAACAGCAGTTATACGCCTGGGCAATGAGCCAAACAGAGATTGGATTGCATGTATAGGTACAGAAGCCCATGCAGCTTCAACACGATGCCACAGTTCATTAACCCTAGTGACTGGCGTTTGGGGACGAGCCAGTCTCTCGGCAACCATTGACCAGACGTTTTCTATTGGTGAAAGATCTGGAGAACGTGCTGGCCAGGGCAACAGCCGAACATGCTCCGTATCAAGGAAGGTCCGTACAAAACAGTCGGGCATTATCCTGCTGAAACGTAGGGTTTCGCAGGGCTCGAATAAAGGGTAGAGCCACGGGTCGTAACACCAGAAATGTAACGTGCACTGTTCAAAGCACCGTCAATGCGACAAGAGGTGACCGAGACGTGTATCCAATGGCACCCCATACCATCACGCCAGGTGATGAGCTAGTATGACGATGACGAATGCACACTGCCATTGTGCGTTCACCACGATGCACGCGACACGGATGCGACACGGATGCAAACACGGATGCGACCATCATGCTGCTGTATACAGAACCTGGATTCATCTGAAAAGATGACGTTTCGCCATTCGTGCGCCCAGGTTCGTCGTTGATCACCCCATTGAAGGCGCTCTTGTCTATGACGCAGCGTCAAGGGAAGCCGCAGCCATGATCTCCGAGCTGAGAGTCCATGCTGCTGCAAACGTCGTCGAACTGTTCGTGCAGACACTTGTTGTCTTCCAAACGACCCCGTTTCTTGACTCACGGCTCGTGACGTGGTTGCACGATCCATTACGGCCATGCGGATAATATGCCTGTCTTCTCGGCCGCTAGTGATAGGTGGCCGTTGAGATCCAGCATGGCGTTCCGTATTACCGTCCTGAACCCATCGATTCCATATTCTGCTAATAGTCATTGGATCTCGACCGACGCGAGCAGCAATACTACGATAAGATAAACCGCAATCCCGGTACGCTTCAGTTCGACCTTTATCAAAGTCTATACGTTCTGGTACGCATTTCTCCTTCTTACACGAGACATCACAACAACTTTTCACCAGGCAACAACGTTCAAACGCAATTTGTGTATGAGGAACCGGCTGAACAATTTCCTCATTTAAACACAATGTAGGCGTCGCTACTGGCGCCTGCTTTGTCTGAATGCGCTGAAAAGCTAATCATTTGCATATCACAGCACCTTCTTCCTTTTTTATAAATTTCACGTCTGTAGCATGTCGCCTTCTTGGTGTAGCAATTTTAATGGCCAGTAGTGTAATATATCAAGTTAAATTCTATGTGGCTACCTATTTGTCTAAGCCGTATCATTGCTTTTTACTTATCAAGAATCCGCTTACTCATCGAAATTAAATTTACATAATATCAGTACATTTTGAAATTTTGATTCTTGAAGATTAATTGTTGCCATTTAATTTTTTATTTATCAACAAACAGTTTAATTTTTTTTTTTAATTAAGAATGAATTTAAAAAGGTGCTGAGTTTGTAAGTATGATTTTTTTTTATATAAGTAATAACACAGTTTGATTATTATGGAAATTTGTTATCTATTTGAAATTAAAATTTTAATCGAAATTAAAATGTATTTCATAGTTTATATGTGTTATATTTCTCATGCAATTGTTCTGTGTATATTTTTAACCATGAAACTACTTCCAAAATGAAATGTTATTGTTATATATAAAGTAACAATAATAACTTGGCTATATACAAATATTTATCTACATTCAATTATTCACATATAAATTTCCTATAAATGCATTTGCAAAATATTATTCAGAAAGAAGTATTGTTACGATTAATATGGTTTCATAGCCCTTTAAAGATACCCTTGGAATTTAATTTTTTTTATGTTTTCTGCGATGCAATTATGCATTTCTATACTGCTTTTTAAATTATCTTAATGCTAATAGTTTTTAGGTATGTTTCTAGTAAAAGGAATTGCAATAGTTCCAAATGAAAAAAATTGTAACTCCATGGTGAGTCCAATATAGGCTGCCCAGATGGGTCTTATCTTCGCAACTCACATTGATCATATATAACAAAATGTAGACCATCTAAGATTGGCCCACTTTTAGCACCCAATAATGGGTCGAGGTTACGCCACGATATTAGCCAATATAGGCCCAAGATATTTTGCTATTTCAGAATTCAGTAAACGTTTGAAATTCGTGTTAGTTTCTGAATGCCTAGAAAAAGAGAATCCGGCTTACAAAAATTGCTTATTTTAGTTTAAAGTTGCTTGCAAATTATTTGTGTTGCTGTTGTATTAAAATTTATAGATCATTAAGTAATCAAGGAGATTCCGATAACTTAGTGAATGTTTAACAAGATTTACAATGTTTTTCATGAGCTCTAATTATTTTTAGGAGATATCTAAGTCAAGTTACATGATGAAAAATTATAATAGTGATTAAATTTTTTATCTTCCTACATCAATTTATTTTAAAATAAATCTTTTTTATTCAAAATAAAAACTAATATTATTTTTTTTTAATATTTCTTTGGCTGACCAATACATAATTAGGAACTCAGTGAATGTAATTATTTATTATTTTGAAATTCAAAATGAAAATATTTGTAATAATTATTTAATATTCTGAAATATTATTTGACATAATATTTATTTTTCAGTGGAGATTAAATCATTTTACTTAACAAGTAATATTTTGTTAATATATATTGCTTGTTAAATGTTCAATATACAAAAATCATAGTTAAACTTTTAACATAAGGAATATGAAGGAGCGTAACTGAAAGATTAATTATTATATAAGACTTAAGAATGCTTTTCTGTGGAATTATAGTGCATCACCCCAGAGTAAAGAAAAATAGTGTGTTCTGAAGAGTGCTGCTCTACGACTAGAACATAGCATTGAAGTGAGTGTTTGGGAGTACTTGAAGTTTCCTCTCTTTCGGGCCAACTCACAGTGAAAAGTTCAATTAAGAGCAATAACATGTTGGAACTTCTTGCAATATCCTTTAGCTCTTATGTTGTAGACTGAGTCTACATGACTTGGTGGTGCTTGGAAGACTGCAGAACTCCCAAGTACTCCCCTCATGACTCACTATGGTCTAGTGGTGGAGCAACACTCTTCAGAACAAAAAGTTCAGGGTTTGATCCCAGGCTCCTCGGGATAACGTGTGATAAATGTTGCGCACCTGCCTTCCTCATGCACATTTGCCAGAGTGGATGCTTGAGAGTTTTCTGAAATTCTTCTCATACGACACTTGAATAAGATCCACTATCTAATAAAAAATCTACTTATATATATATTATTTCTAATGGTGGGCACCCTTGAGCAAGTAAGAACATTAGCCCTTTGCCGCAGAAACTGGAAACTGCCACTCATTTTATCGTTACCCGGTGGGCACCTGTAAAACAAGTCACGGAAGTACGAGTAGCATCGCCCACGCCACACCACCACAAACCCGCTTATAGGGCGGGCCACTTTCATCCATCATCTGAAGAAAGGACAAGAAAACACAGAAAGAGAGAGAAAGTACATCCATGCCCAAGAAGGGATACGAACCCAGGTCCTCTCCATCCGTAGTCAGTTACGCTAACCACTAGACAGGTTGGGTGGCATATATATATATATTTATTTTGCCAAGGAATTCCCAGACTAGAATAAATATATTACTATAATTGTTGATAATTTTCATATTTCCCAGTGATTAATGGTTTATAATAGAAATCTTCTGATGTGTGGGTGTGAATAAGTTTAAGTAAAGCTAGTTTCGTTTTCTCTTTTTTTAGATGTTTTGATCCGTTGGAAACAAAGGCCACAGAATCGTAACGATACTTTGTTTTCTTTGATGCCCAGATACAAATCAGTTTTACACTCCCAATCAATTGATTCCGATTTTCTTTTCACGAGCGTTATCAATAATAAATTATAATAGCATTCGTAAATGCGTTTTCAAAATCTCGATACTTTCACAATGTATTTAATCTAAAATTATGTGACTGTTGGGAAGCTTCCAAAGAGTTTGGTTATAAAATTTTGATTTCAAATATTCGATGCATATATACATTATTGCAAAGCCTTCAAGAAATTTCAATTATTGTTATTTTAAAATAAATTGCTTTCCCCCTTTCCAACAATTTTCTGCGTATGTCAAGAAAATAAATTGTGTTTTTCTGTTTATTCAGAATATCATTTTATCCATCTTTAAAATTTTTTCTCTAAGAGACTTTATGAGATTAAGTCCGGACTAAATTTAAATAACTCCATGTCTCACTTCGATACTACGCAGTAGACAGACTGATAGGCTAGATATTTTAATGTCTATTGTTTAAATTTCTTTTCCTGAGGGACTCTTCTTCTAGAAAATAGACCACATTCACCAGTTGAAAGGGAAGACACTCAAGCCCTCTCCTCGATCCACATGACGAAGAAGGCAAAAGCGCAACACTCATCTTTCACTGTTCAACAGTGGATGGTATTGAACCATGGGCCTTCCAATTTGAAGAGTACTATCTGACCACTAGACCACACTGAGACCGATAGCTTAACTCTAAAAAATAACTTTCTTTGGAGTATTTTGGGCCTATGTAGTGGACAACCAAAGACCAGGGGCTATTGTAAAGCAAAGTTTCGGAATTCTTGAGGTAAGACGTCATTCATTTCCAACAGATGAGTGTATGACGTTTCAATTCCTTATTATGCACGTCGTTGAAGATGACGTAGCTGCAGAATGTAGCTGTAAATTACTTTAACAACGAACGTGTTTTTCCTTCCCTGAAGCCTTTTAGAAGATATTGAGACATACAGGTGTGTCGCTTGGGAGAAAAAACCTCGAAAATTCTTAACCACTCATTTCAACAGCAGAGTATGCATTCATAATTTTTTATATAGAATATTTGTGTGAATTAGTAAATAGTGAGAAACTAATAATCAGTTGCAGAGAGTCTATTAAAAGTTTATCAATTTCCAATCATCCTTTTCTATGTAATTTTGATGCTTTTTGATGACCGCCAACTCCTCTCAAAGTTAATAACTAAAGTTATGAGTCAAACTCAGTGGTGTTGTCGAGCCGGAACGCTCCGGAACGTCGTTCCGGTACTTCCTTTTTGGGCAGGAATGCGTTCCGGAACTAAAGATGATTTCTGATAACGAGAATTGGCTGACGTATTGAAAAAAAATTAAAAAGAATTGCTGATTTTTTTTCTAATTTTTGACGAATTTTTATATGTATTATTATAAACAAGGGTTTGAACCGAACCCGAACCAATACAATGTAATAAGATTAATACGTACTACTGATAGTAAAATATTCTATGCACACTACCTAAGCCAAAGTGTCGATTAAAAAGTGTTTTAGGCAGGCCGCACATTGAGGCAGCATGCCTCCAACGCGCATCTATCGCTTCCTATAGATGATTATGTAAAAACTTGGTTAAGGTCTCATCGTTTAGCGGATGACAACAAAACAAGGAAAATTCAAAAACAAGATCCTGAATATAATCCTATTTGGAATCTATAATAATAAAAGCAAGTGTAATGTGTCTGTCCGTTTGTCTGACCGAGCTCTCCAGCCAAATCTATCGCACGCAGGGACCTGGAATTTTTTACACGGAAGCACAAGGGGGCTGGCCACCAGACCTCGAAGCCCGATTTTCGATTTTTGAATTAGAAAAATTTTAAAAAAATTATTTATAAAACTTCTTCTCGAGATCGCTGCTCGCCGATAGCTGATTCCGGGGTTGTACCAGCTCCTTTTGAGAAACAATTCTGGCGACCATCTTTTGGAAAATTTTCCGTTTAAACTATTTAGGATATATTGTTCCTTTTTATCGACGGGGAATGTTGTGTGTGAGGGGGGGGGGAAGAGAGAGAGACAGTCTACGTGTCCTACACTACTATTCTTGCGCTATTCACTTATCTGCATTTTCTAAATGCACGGGCAACGCCGGCGGGTACAGCTAGTATTTTATAAAAACCATTAGTGATTTCATGTATTGTTAAAAATATTTAAGCAATATTGTTTGAGTATCTACTATGCGCATTTTATAATTTGTTAACTAATTTTTATTAAACGTTCCTATTATTGTAATAAACATATATATATATATATACTCAAAATGGCTTTTCGTAATGATTTTCGTTTCCTTTCCTTTTTATGCTAAATACAGGGCCAATTCTGGTGACAGGCGAAAATTGGGGGAAATCTCTCCCCCCCCCCAGTCGTCAAATTTGGGACATGAGACCTAATAAAAATCGTCGCTGCCAGGATTATCATGCAAAATCACCCCCCTCCCAGATCGTTAAATTTGGGACATGAGACCGCACAGAGCGGCCGACTACCCAGGATCGGCCCTGTCTATATAATTATATATACGCGTTCCGGTAAAAAAAAAAAAAAAAAAAAAAAAAATTAGCACAACACCACTGGTCAAACTGCGTATTTTTGTTCGTTGTTTCCGATGAGATCATTATCTATATTCTCAATCTGATTTATGGGGAACCAAGTACGTTTTCTGCCATGTTTTCTTCAAAGTCATGGGTTCGAGCCCCAGGTATACTGAACCTTATTTGTCATTTTCTTTGCAGGTGACAATACCATCATTTTTAGTACTTTCGTTGTACATCTACTAAAAGGAATTTGATATTTATGTTTTCAGAATTTTTAATCTTCTCGAGTCTGATGTAAAAGTACACTAGAATTTTATGACATAATGAATTTTCGAGAACGCAGATTATATTTATATGGAATGTATATTTATATAGAAAAGCTGACAATGTTCTTACATCACTCTATTTCAAGACTAATGTTTAATTTATGTTTCTTTTATTTTTCCAATCGTCGAAAAAAAAAAAATACTTTTCAATTCTCATTTCAGATTCGCTCCATTTAAGGAAAATATTTATCACACTGAAAGTTCTTAATAGTTGAACTAATTGCACTTTTCAGTCATAATTGTCTCAACTGTCACACGGAGGTTGCTCGCGCATGCGTGTTAATCGAAGAGTAAAAGTGCTTTCGAATTTCGTTCTCATAAATCACAGTGCTATGGGAAAAACCATGCACATTCGAAGCTGAATACGCTTTGGTTTTTTCTTAGGAAAATAGAAAAAAAATTAACATTCGTCGGCACATTTATAGATGATGCTCAGAATAAACAGAACGAAACAAAAGACCAGTGAATCGAGTTTTTAGTCGTTTCACTAGAGCTTTTAAATTTCAATCCACAAGGAAAATCTTTGGCCCTTTTACTGTTAATTGCTTACAATTCGAGCACACGTCGATTTTTTTTTATATTCGATTTTCAGCTTTCACGAATGGATACATTTCACTTTGTTCTCTTCGATCATATGTTTTTTTAAAAGCGCTTACAATACTCGTACGAAATATGGGCAAAAAACCGTGATGTGAAACTCTAGACTCAATGCAAATAAACCGTTTAATTTCGGAAACAGGTGGTTGGATTTGATTTCAAATACTGCATTTTTAGCAATGTTTTGTCTCAATACTGTACAATACTGATTTACATATTCATATATATATTATTATAAAGTCTAGCATTTGAAACAACTTTTTTATGTATTGTTCCCTTTTTAAAATGATTTACGTAAAATGAATTCAAAACCCCTCTTTCCTAATCTTCTGACAAAATGGTGTAGGAGTCAAAATTTGTGAAGGTGATAACCTTGAAAAGTTGATTTGTAGTTATTGATTTGGCGAGATTCGATGGGTTATTGCTTTTTAGCTATTTTATAATTGTACTGTTAATTCATTTATATAACTTACATTCTTTTTGGTTAAATTGTGGTTTAGGTCCCCTTCCTCGCCAACTTGCAAATTTGAAGCGCTTTTTTGCGCATGCTCATTAATTAATCTTTTGTTTTTACCTTTCCATTGGTCCTAATTTTTCATGGTATGTTTATTTATTAACCATTTTGTGATCATTATTATTTTTGCTTATGCTACTTCTTGACAGTAGTAAAAGTGTTATTTTGTCGTTTTCAAAGTTAGGTGACAAATGACAACTCCTTATTTTACTGTTCGCAACATTTTTGAAAATGCACCAAATACGTTACGCATACTAGGATTTTACCAAGTTCCAATTAACGATGACAACTTATTCCAAATTCATGAAAATTATTTGATTGTGATTTTCAAAACCTGAATAATTTCATCCACGCCGAAAATAAAAGCTGTAAAATGTCATTCATATTGACCAGTCTAAATTCAATATTCGTTGGAATGTAGGATAGAATCAACATAATTTTTTATAACTAATATTAAGTATGGAATACAAATGTAATTGACGACATTAGTGTGGCGTCATATCCACAATTGTTTCCAAACAAATACAATGTAAACATTTGTTTAATATTGTATTTAAGAGTGTCTTCTTAACAAACTTGGAGATTTTTGTTTGGCTATTGATTTTATTGGTGATTTTTGTTGGCACAGAACAATAAATTGTTCTTTTGCAACCAGAATACGATTGGATTTTGCTCAGCTTGGTGATTAACTGTGACTACAATTTGGCGAGAATCAAAGGTTAAGCAAACAAAAGGTTAAAAGTTTTAGCAAACACGTTATCCTTAAATAATGAATATTAATTTCAAAAATGACAATTTAAAAATCTATCACCGAAGTCTATGGCAGTTTCAATGATAAATGGCGCTTAACAGCAAATGTTTGGAAACAGTTGCTGGATATGACGTCACAGCTAATGTCGTCTATTCATCAATTATTATCGTTTACCATTTTTTATTGTTTTCATATCATATTTTTTTCTATTTACTTGTTTCAAAGGTGTGAAAAGAGCCTTTTTTTCCCAGTTTTAAATTACAATGAAATGACTAGGTTGACATTCATGTTGGTATTCTGTGTAAACTTTAATACCACTAAAGCAATGAGAGGTTTGATTCTGTGGAATATTTAACATAGGTTCTATGAGACAAATGATGATTGAGGAAATCAAGTTTCAAATCTGCTACCTTTTAAACACGATATCAACACTGTTTTCTTCAGGTTATTACGATTTTCTCCAGATTACGGACTTCCATGTGTTTTTTACTTAAATGTAATTAAATATTCGATTAATTTACAATTATTTCATCTATTTTTAAAATATTATTTGTAATATGAGTTTGGTAGTAAATAATAACAAAATGACCCTTTATATTGCTCGAAAAGCATAGTTCTACAAATTTCAACTCCGAATGAATCACTGTTTTATTCGCATATTATTTAAATAACCCATTTATAAAGAATTTCTTTAACCCTTCTTTGCATGATTTTTTCTTTATTGGTGAAATAAATCAAGTTGATATAATTCATGTTCAAAATTAAAGGAAAAATGGTTAAAAAAATCTTAGTATA
>JAPDSC010093491.1:4106222-4116596 GCA_026290005.1 Latrodectus geometricus | reverse complement strand
TAACTCTGATTAATTAGTTATTCCGAGTTATAAATTATACAAGGGATAATATTTGAATGTTTATTTTATGAGTGAAGCATTACGATGAATAAGCAATAAAGTTGAACGAGAAAATTGAAAAGTTATTAAGTTGAAAATTATTCAAACATTAAATGTCTGCAGTATTTATAACTACTAAATGTAACTTTATATCTCTGTATAAAATATAGAAATATTTGATGTCATCTACATAACCATTTTATATCGGTAAACGAAATTTTAGTTTAATACTTAATATGTGGAAGAAAAAGTTCAAAACTTCTTAAAGTAGTATGCTTTCAGAAGTACTTGATAAGGAAAACACAACACACACACACACACACACACACACACACACACATCATCCAATTTCTATATTATAAAGTAACTTCTTTCAAGGTGCGATTTTTTTTTTTTTTTTTTTACTTCTTAGAGTCTCAGTTTTGACATGACCTTATAGTACTTTAAAAATTTAAAAGTTTTCAAGATATCCTCGATACACGTGAGTTTAGCTATTTTTCAA
Organism: Latrodectus geometricus; assembly: GCA_026290005.1. Taxonomy (NCBI): domain Eukaryota; kingdom Metazoa; phylum Arthropoda; class Arachnida; order Araneae; family Theridiidae; genus Latrodectus; species Latrodectus geometricus. The sequence goes on along the minus strand of JAPDSC010093491.1, from coordinate 4,116,055 downwards.
TATAAAGTAGTGTTGGGAAGTTCAGTTTACATGCTTTAAAAGAAACATTTAGTATTTAGTTATATAGAAACACAAAAATATTTAGTTATATTGGAATGTTTTACAGTTATATACGAGTTTATTCAATCATGTTCAGCACAAAAAATATATATGCCTTATATAATTATCTTTCTGGTTTTATTTTAAATTTTTCTGAATTTAAAATTCATATAATTTAACTAAATACGTTTCTTCAATTTTTCTAACTAATTTTTCGATATCGCAGCCTCAACGTAATTTTTGATACGCACATGTAATTCAATAAATGTAAGCAGACTTGAGTGCAAACATTTAAAATACTTGAAGAAAAAATGTATAATTTTTCTTTGAAAATTTTATAAGAAATTTACAACACCATATGTTAGTTTGTCATTAGTTTCCTTATGAAAATGCTTCAAGATAATTAAAATAAATAAAGTTCGAATTGACATTAATTGAGGGGGATATATATGATTGATTTATAAACCAATCAAAATGTTGCTTATCATGATAAATGCAATCAATTTTTAGTTGGTGTGAAGTGATGCACTCCAAAAGCTACGATTTATTTAATTGTGTGTCAAATAGAAAATATAAATACCAGTGCTCAAATATGGAGAAAAAAGTAAATACAACTTAATTGATGTTAAAATAATAAGTTTAAAAATTCATTTGTTATTATATTTTTACTGCTTAAATTTTAATGGATGAATACTGAATAACAACTCATCTAAAAATAAAAGTAAAATTTTATTTTCTTTTGATTTAACTCTTCATGATTATTAATAATGTAAAGTGGTTTTTAATATTTTTTTCTTATTTTACTATGTATGTATTTTAAAAAATGTCAATAATTTGTTTTACTGAAAAGATATTTCAGTATGTTTTTAAGGAGGTCAGAAAAACTTGAAAGAAAGTATTAAATATATAAAAGTGATAAAGATAAATGAATATATTGAACTTATTAAAATAATTATGAATTAAGTAAATATAAAAACTTTCTATATAATATTCTACATAAGCAAAATAAATTTTTATGTAGAATAATATGTACATAAGCAATAATACATTGTTATTGTTTATGTATTGTAGTATTTAAGGCACATATACAATATTAAATGCTCCTACTTTGAAAATTTGACTTTTTAGTGTTAAATGAAGTTAAAAAGCTTTTAATATGACACTCTTAATTATATAAAATTTAAAGTAAATTTAAAACAGCTTTCAATGTGTTTTCAACTTATTTAGTTTTTGAGCACTGTCTTCAATTTGTTACATAATTATATATTTTAAAAAGGTGATATGCTGTATAAAAATGTTACAATTTTTAAACAATATACTAATTTTGCTTTTGTAATAAAAAATTAATTTTTAGTTGCCGTCAAATACATACAAAGTGACAATGAATAGTTTTAAAACTTGATTCCCTCTCTTCACAGAGTTCATGTAAAATATGTATGATTTTATTAAATAAGTAAATCCATTTATTCATTTTCAAGTACATGCTTATTTAAACTGTTTATTTATTGTTAAATACGAAATGCTATATTTAGTTCTATATTAATGTAAAATATGTTGCCTTCCATTATTCGATTTTAAAGTGTATGTAGCAAATTATTCAACATTCAAACAGTCTAATTAAAAAGTAACCCTTTTTTTCGTAAAAGAAAATATTTTGAGGATAATGTAAGCAACTATTAGAAAGTAAGATACAAGCATTTATTTTTTATAATAAGTATTTTATTCAAAAAATTGATTTCTTTGAACTAAATAATTTTCATAGCTTGAAGATTGTTCCAAATTAAATGCTTTGCACCTAGTAAAAAGAAGTTGGAATGTTTTCGTTACAAGGAAAAGGCGGGAAGGTTTCCAAGTTATTTAAAATAGAACCTAAACAAAAAGCGTAATTGAAACAATAGACTGTGACACGTAAGAAACAAAGATTTCCCTTTAACTTTAAACATTTTATAAATTTTTATGATGGCATTATATTGGAAGAGATTTTCAGAGTTAAATTATTTAGCTTATTCTGTAATCACGACTCAAAAATACATCATACACGCTGTGTTAAAAAACATACAATTATTCAAAACATATTTGTTAGTAGATGTTCATATTTCTGTACTAAAATTTTATCAATGGTTCCATATCAATAAACATACTATTTTACTATTTCATGTTAAAAAATTTTGATATTTCTAATTCAGTCGTTATAAAATTTCATATTAATCATCATAAATTATTTCTCTCGCAAAACATATGTGTTGCAATAATAACTATTAGATTTGAAAATCAAAAGAGTAATTGAGGAATGGATTATACATCACTGAAATGTTTTAACTTTTCAAAACTTGTGAAGTATTTTAGGCTGAAAAAATATTTTGTAATTATATTTTCGGTCATTCCATGTACGATTTTTTAATGTTAATTAAGTTTATATAAATATGTATTATATATTTTTAATTTGAGCTAAAATATTTTGTATTTATACATTATTTACTGGTCTAAGTCTAAAGTTTGTAGCCACTGGGCCCTTTACCTTGATTTTATAGTGAAATTGATTGCAGCCTAAAAAGAATCTACATAACAAATAAACAGTTCTTGACAATAAAATTTACACAACAATTTTTAACTCAAGGAATTGTAAGTACACCCAAGGGCTGTACAATGGAGATTTGTAATGGAAATAAAAAATTCAATTTCTTGATTAATATATTTAAACGAATATAATTATTTACAAAAAATATATTTATACGAATACAATTATTTACATACAATCATTAAGAAAACAAAATTCCTAGTTAATATAGTTATACATGATAAAACAATAGAATTTATTTAAATATTTTTTTTTCCTTTTCGCACATTTAGAGAGGTGGATCGCATAATTTGTTTGTGGTTTAAATCTCAGTGCTGTCCTTGGCCTGTGAAAATTAATTAATTGATATGGATTGTAATTATCAATTTTTTGGATTTCCGTATTAGAAATTTGTTAAGTTTGTCATAAAATATAAATGATAGATTTTTTATATATAACGAACTTTATATAGTTAACGAACGTTAGTATGCCAAGGGTTTTTTTTAATTTGTTCATTCCTAATTTAGTAAACAGACCGCGTGATTAGTGTGAGAAATTTGCTTTGTTAGCATAAGTTTCTGCAGACCCACCCCAAATTGGTGCTGCATATGTGATAATTGGTCTCAAGTATGCTTTATAGATTAATAATTTGTTGGGTAGTGAAAGTTTTGATTTGTAAGACATAAGTGGGTAAAGAATTTTTTTTTCCCACGAGGAATTTATTTTTAATTTTATTGATGTGGTGTTTCCACGTTAATTTGGAGTCTATTGTGTGGCCTCAGTAATCGACCTTATTGGTCCAGGGGATATTGTATCCACCTAAATTAATCTGTGGGTAATGTGTTCTCTTCTTTGTGAAGAGAACAGTTTGAGATTTAGTTGGATTGATTTTAATTTTCCAGACCGTTTGCCACTATTTTATGATAGTTAGATATTCGGTGAGATTTGAATGCATTTTCAAATAGTTTGAGATGATAGAAAGAATCGCCGTGTGATCGGCAAAAAGACAGAGCATGGTGTTTTTATGTTGTAGGATATCATTAATATATATATTAAAAAGAAATGGGCCCTTTAGTGGTCCCTGTGGGACGCCTGCGTAAAAGGGCTTATCATTGGACATGGTATTATTAAGCTTGACAGCAAATTATCAGTTGGAACAGTAGTCATTTATGAGTTTAATCATTGGAAATGTAAATTTATATAAGTTTGAAAATAAGGCCACTGTGCCATACTCTGTCAAAAGCTTTTCCAATATCTAGAAAGATTCCGCCAGTGGATTTTTTATGCATAATTCCTTCAAAAATTTTCTCCGCTGCTCTAAGGAGCTGATGCATAGTGGAGAAGTTTCTCTTAAATCCAAATTGATATGGAATAGTAATTTTGTGGTTATGGTCATGTTCTAATAGGATAGGGTGAATAATTTTCTCTGTAATTTTGGCCAACGTGGGAAGAAGGGAAGTGATAGCAGCTAGTGGGGTGAGCTTTATTTTATCCTTGCTAATGGATTGGAATGATAATTAGTTTTTCCAAGCTGAGGGAAAGTTTCCAATTTTAATAATGCTATTGATAATGGATGTTAAATAGCAGATGGCCCTGACCGGGATTTGTTTTATCATTCTGTTATTAATTATGTCATAGCCCGGACACTTTTTAATTTTTAAGTTTTGGAAAATTTCATCAACTTCAGAGGCGGCAATTTCTTTCAGTTTTTGTTGAGGTAAGTTGTTACTTTGCAAGAAATGGGAAACTTCACTGTGGATGAGCTGCTCAATAGTTGGGTTGGGAATGTCGTTAGTCATGAATTGTAATTCAAACAAATTAGCCAGACATTCGCATTTTCATAATTTGTAGTGACTACAGTTGTGTCATATATAAGTGGTGGAGGACCCTCATTTGATTTTTTTCTATTATTGACTGCTCTCCTGAAGGAGCCATCCTCCACATTAAAGTTGGATAGGTAGGATTTCCAGGTTTTTTGGGTAATGGTTGTTATTTCATATTTAATTTCACATTTTAATGCGTTGATCTTGTTTTTAGTGATGGTGGACTTTGTTCTGTTGAACTGTTTTCTAAGCCTGTTTCTTTCTTTAATTTTGGTGATAATTATGTCAGGTAGGAAATCAGTACTCATGTTAGGTGTGATGAAATTACTAAATTCAAGTGCTGATTTAATTATGTTTGTAATATTATTCTCTTTTTCTTCAATTTGATAGGGGGTAACGGCCATTTTAAAAGATTCAGTTCGAATTAGCTCATTAATTTTGCCTAAATTTATTCCAATTATGGCAGGTGGTCAGCCCTTTATTATGTTGTTGTGTCGGTAATCCGAAGTAGTTAAGTACAGAATAGTGGTCAGATTGTTACTCCAGCCATTGTGGTCAACTTCATGCGAGGTAGAACCCTCCTGGAGAGCATGAGTTCAATAAAATTCCTGTGAGTACGGCCATAGTCCATGGGTTTGTCAGGTCTGGAAATTATAAAATCTGTGTCGAAAATGAGGGAGTTAAACACAAGTTCAGAGTGATTGCAGTAGTTACAACCCCAATTTTTGTGTTTGGCATTTAAATCACCTGCTAATATAATTTTGTAGCTGATAGCACCTAGATTTTCTATATCTGTGGCTAGTAGTGAGTTGGTGATGGGGGGAACAAAAATTGACACAAGGGTGATATCTCCTGAATTGGAGAAATGCAGTTTAACTATTGTGGCTTCTGTGAAATTTAAATTAGGTGTGGATACATGAGAATGACTAATTTTTGATTTAATTATAGTTGCCGTCCCTCCCCGGGCTAGTACTCTATCATTACCGTAAACATTATAATTTGGAAATTTAAGAGAATTTCTACTAGTAAGGTGGGTTTCTAGTAACATGATAATGTTCGGATTATTTTTATTACAAAGTTTTTTGAATTCATAAAATTTTTATGAGTGCGCCGTTCGCATTTCATATCATGATTTTTTATCGTCCATAACATTAATTACCATTAGTACTCTCTGTAATACTAAGGGCTTTCAGAAAAATGTTGAGTTTATCAGTCGGGTGGACACCTTTTTCCAAGAAGGGGACAGATTGCAGAAGTGTCGGATAAGCTTTAAAAATTAAATTGTTTTCCTTAAATAATTTCCTAATTGACATAGCATTTTCAAATTGGTTGATACCCTGAAAAGGGGTTGGTGGGTTGTGGGGGCTGTTGCTGGGGTGATATTTTTTGGGCAGCTGCTGATTAAAAGTTAGGTCATTTCTCCTTATAATAGCAGTGGGGATAGTAGGAAACATTTTTTGTTTAATGGATTGGCAGTGCAACCCGCGTAATAAGCTGTGTGATTGTTGCCGCAGTTGCAACATTTAGGCTGCTCAAGTTTTTTGTATGGACAATCTCTGGACGTGTGTTTATTTCCGCATTAAACACAGTTAGGTTTAAGATGACACACAGTAGAGCTGTGACCATATCTCTGGCAATTGTAACATTGTATTGGTCTATTGTTAATAAATCTCTCAATTTTTATGATGACATTCATAATTTGTTTTATTTCAAAAATTTTTTTAGCTATTTTGTTAGCATTAAGTGTGATGAGGAAGCATGGGATGGGCTCCTTAACTCTGTGCATTTTCATAACTACCACCTATGCTACATCAAAACCTTTGCTTGTTAATTCTTTAGAAATTAGGTTAGTATCTGAGGTGTGAGGTAGAACTTTAAACACTACCTTGATTGGCTTTTCTGATCGGTATTTAATAACCAGGCACTCAGTTTCCTTTTCCGTTAAATATTTAGTTATTCTCCTATGATCATCTGGAGAGGAAGGTGTAATATTCTCCTGAGAATTTAGCTATCATATTTTTATCATAGCCTTGTTTAAGCTGGTTTAGAAGTTCATTGTAGTTGCTTTCAAATTTAATAAGAATCGGTGAAATTATGTTTTTTCTTGTTAAGTTCATTTTGCCAAGCGTACTTTCAGCTGCATTTTCATCATTTTGGATGGGAATATTATTGAAAGCAGAAAATTTGTTGGAGGTGCTAGTTTTTTTTTTTTTTTTTTCCGTATAGATAGTTTAAACAGTAGCACTTCTTTTCCCTCTGCAAAAGCCTTCCTCATCACTATTAGTTAGGAATCTTTTGTTCTAAGTGGGGTTGTTATAAAGGTTTAGGCAGTACTAGTTAAGGGGTTTTGGTTAAGGTGTGCCATAACATTATTTGTGGGGAGATATTCATAATTTACAACAATATTGGTTTGAGGTATATTTACAACATTTGGAGAAACAGCATTATATACATGAACATTAGAATCAATACTCATTTCATTATTTATCAACAAAGCATTATTTATATCAGTACAATTTTTAACAACAATATTTTCATTAGAAATATTACTAGCAGCATTATTATTGGCCTTAACATTAGCATTATTAACAGTAGAGTTTAAGTTTTCATTATTTGTAATTTTATTAACACAAGTGGAAATATCTGAATCAGATGAATTATTAATTTCAGCAGTATTAACTGTTTTTAAATAAAGATATTGAGTTTTTACATTGTTAGAAATAAAAAACCATTTAGTTTTATTTTTGGTTACTTTAGATAATTATTTACTATTTTTGTTACTTTTAGATTTATTAAGTTTCTTAGAATTAATTTGAGATAAGTTATCAAATTCATTTTCAGTTTCAGAATTAATACATTATAAATACATAAATTTTACATATTGGTAAAACTGAAGTTTTACCAATATTATCGCCATGCATTGTACAATTAGAAATTAAACAGTATCCCAATTAGGAGTACTTACCTCTGATTCGCGGGCTGTTGATGAAGGCTTGCTGATATATTCCGTTGTAAATTAATCCTTATTGAGTTGTTGGAGTAATTTACTTCACAGGTTTGAATACTTTCCATCAAATACTTTTGAGTTCATGCTAAAATTTCCAAAAGATCTCTATTTTTAGCAAATTTACAGAGTAGATCGCAAAGCTCAACTTTCGTTATAAGAACACTCGAATCTACTACTAGAAACTCATCTAGTTTTGACACAAAAGATTTTATTGCATGAAGCAATATATCACAATTATTGGAAGAATTAGTCACATCACTAATCACTTTTTGCAATTGCTGGCCCTGAAAAGGGCATTGCGGTCCGTCATAATCCATTGTAGGGTTAAGTTCTGCACGTGGGCTTGAGTTAGTAACACACAACCCTGAATCACTGGTATCCGAAACACTGTTTGGGGAAATCACCTGGTTAATTGGAGTATTAACCGCAACATATATGTTGTAATAGCTTGCAATTGAAACACTATAAGAAGGAACCACAAAGTTATTCGAAGAAGTATCCTAAAGAGACTCCGCATGAGTAGTGTAATCCATCGCTTCGGGGAGGGACCAATCGCCGTACGGGGGATCCTCAGCATCACCGCCGTCCACGGCCATCGAACCGCAATCCACTGTAGAGACTTACCGCACGTATCCAGTCAGGAGTGAATTAAAAAACAAGTCTTAACAATACGAAAGCAAGAACGGGAAATGACATCATTAACTGAACTTTCATGTTCATTAAAACATTTCATATATGTAATTAAATTGTCATCATATGACAATTTCTTCTATTTTTCATTGATTTCGAAAATTCTTAAAATAGATAAAAATTACAAGATTTCAAAAATCATTTTGTCCTATATGTTTCTTAAAATAGATATTATTAATCAATAAAACCTTAAATTATTAGTTAATAGCATCTAGTCTAAGCAATTTAAGGAAAGTTCCGCTAATAATTATTATAATATTTTCTTTGAAACCAACAATTCATTTTTGTAAAAATAATATTTTTTTTTCTAAAAAAAAAAAAAAAATTAGTTTATAATATTAATTTTATAACTTAAACTATTTTATGATGACTAGACATATATTAGATGTAACATAACTTCTTGAACTTCTTAAGAGTATTGCATTTTTATTCAAGAAGTTATTTCTTTAAAACAGTGTATTATTGATTTTAGCAATTACAATTGGTATTTTCTATGTAACTATGTTTATTATTATAAAGTGGAAAAATTTAAATTTTTAAGAATTAACAATATGTTACAATAACCACACACAAATTCTCCTTAAAATATATGTATTATTAAAAAGTATTCTTTATCAAATGCTTATTAAATTGATTCACGTTTTATTATTTTTTTATCATAAATTGAGTGATATTTTCAGGATAAGAACGCTAAGGTCTTCACCTGCATCGCACATACATCCCCCCGTCATGGAAAAGTCTTCCAAACATTCAATGTAACTGTTTTATGTAAGTATAATATATGATAAAATTATATAATATATAATATAAATGAGAATATTTCCTCTTAAAATTTTAAATAATGAAAATGTTTGTAATAGTTAATGAAAAATCAAGAGTGTATACTCAAATAATCAATATCGAATAAATAATATTTTTATAAAAGACATATCTGTATAAATGAAGGTAAACACACAGTTTTATTTATAAATGTATAACAAAATTAGAAAAGTAATGATTTAATATTGTATAAAAGTGAAAATTTTCGCTTTGAAACTTTAGCTTATTAAGAAAAATAATTTACGCGCTTTTTGGTTTGCAAAACTGATGTGGATGTATTCCTAAATGTAGAACGTATCCCAGACGTGAGGTGCAATAATGGCATATAAAATCTAATACAAAATTTATTTCATTTCCCCAAAGGAAAAGAAAATTTAATATATTCTTGCATAATAAAAATACTCTATAAATATTTACATTAATCTAGTCATCTCATAAACAAGATGTTAATAGTACTGCAAAATAAATTTATATAATTAAGAATTAATTACATTAGCTTATTAAATTAATAATAAACTAAGTTAAAAACAAATTTAATTTTATTAGTAGCTCTCGGGAGATTATCTTACATGTCAAAGTTTTCGAAAGAGATGATTTTATAAGAATTTTCTTTTTTATTAGTGGTGCTTTATTTTATAAGAATAGTATATTGAAAATATAAATATTATTAAAAATTTTGTTTCTTGTGAAGAGGTTTTACTTGTACTGGATTTAAAAATTGATTTATTAAGAAATTACTCTTAGACTTCACCATTTGTTGCGACTTTAATTGAGGTAACTATTTCGGCAGTACATGAATCTTTTCTATGAAATTCTCCGATAAAGTTTCTGAGCCACTCGTAACTTGCAATTAAGTGATAGACAGAATATATATATATATATATATATATATATATAT
>JAPDSC010093491.1:4064132-4105822 GCA_026290005.1 Latrodectus geometricus | reverse complement strand
ATTTAATAGATTTGAGAAATATCATTAAGATACATACAGAGTGTCACCAATTAAATCGTTACTTTTCGAAAAAATCTACTTAAAAATTCACTGAGCAGAAATTTATTTATGGTAAGAAATAGAACAATGAGGTTAGCATTTTCTTTTTTTCTAGTTAAATATCCTTACATTGAAAAGTTCCATCTAGAAAAAAAATCCTACCAGAAAATAGGTATAAAATTCCCATGTGTACATTTACGTTGGCACGTGAAGAAAGGCATGCTATAAAATTGAATACTGATAAAAGTGAAGATATCACTGTAGCTGGAAGAAAATTTCGATTTTTAACGAATTTGCGAGAAAGATTATTAATAAGGAAACATGATGAAAACATTTGAAGCAAAAATATTACTTTGTAACAAGATATTACTTTGTTACAAGATATTACTTGTCTTTTAGCCAAGAAACGGATAAAGAGTGTAACATTATTAGTAGTTAATGATGTATCGACACATGATTATTAATGATGTATATTGGAAAACAAAGAATGTATCAATTCCTAGGCAGAACAAATGTTTGGCAGAGTGCAGGAACCATTAAGCAACCATATTCCACCATTCAGATGTTACATTAGCATAACTATAAGCAATTGCTTGGGCAGGAATTCTTAACAGCGGATATGAGATACCAATAAATCTCAATATTGCAGTTTTTCTCACACTGTGAGCGCAAACTAAATGATCCACGGTTATTCTGTGAGCTGATAAGGCACTATTTTATTTATACTATATGGTTAACAAGCACAGTGGCCCGAAATCTACATGAATTTATGTGGATGTATTTTCAATCCAAACATATAAGTATAAAACTGAATTTTGTGATTTTCTTCTTCCTTCATTCCAGATTCGTAGTTTTTAGAATGCTCAGCATTTGTAGTTACATGACATAAACTGCCAAAGGTACAAGATATGTATCGTTATTGGAGCAATCTATAGTTAAGTATGTTAAGGCAAGGTTTAACCACGTTCATGCTTGGATCATGTGTAAGCAACGAATAGCGTTAATGCAGAATGGTGCTCCTCTATACATTGTAAATCTTGTCAAACAGGAACAACATTATTCTTTACTAAAATAATTATCAACAGCCACTTTTCTACCCCATAGTCTTCAAGATTTTAGTCACAATTGCAGCTAAAAATATAAAATAGTTGCAGTTTTCATTCGAAAGACTACTCAAAGGATCTATACCTTTACTCCAGTCCCACAACAATCCCATTTTTTCTGTCTCCAATCTTAATGTTGTCATAACACGTCCTGTGTGGTGTGTAACATTTCAAGATATACGCTGCTTTCAATAGTTGAATACGTGGATTTGTGTTTTCAGGTGGGAGTATACGATAGTGGCCAGCATGTTGAACATATTTTGTAAATTTACGCTTTGCAATCGTAGTTCTGTTTTGTATAAAGTTATGTACGTTCTCCAGGAATGGACACTAAATTTATTTTTTGACGAAAGCAAAATTCTATTCACTCATTGTACTATTATATATACATATTATATATATTAGATTATGAATCGCAGACACACACACACGTAGCACAGATAATAGACAGCAGACATTTAAGGCCCATTTACATAGAATATGGCATGCAAAAATTTATTTACGTTAATTTAGAGTTTTACACAATATTATAAAAGCACTTTTAACAATAGCTGACCGAATCTGATAGAGCTGGAGTAAAGTTTAATGAAATCAGTTATTATTAAATGGAAGTTAAACAAATTTGTTTTCAATTTTCCCAATTAATTCTATTACCTAGATTTCTGTATTCATTTCGATATCGTAGTTATTATATTAATATTAAATTAATAAATTTATAATGATTATATATAGAATCCTGAACATTGTCTTAACAGTTCTGTGCTGCTAATGTCTCATGAAAATAATTTCAATTATTTATTTTTGAATTTTTATGTAAATCGACACGTCAAATACATTAGAAGATCTGTTGATCTACAGGACCTCACTTGTTCTAGTGAAAATTATGAGAATCTATGTAAAATCACGAATAACTAGGATTGTGACCATTATCTCTACTTTACTTAAAATGGCAACAGAAAAAGTATATTCTTGATTCTTGTGTACGACAAATAATACAAATGAATTAAAAATAAGTAATGTTCTTTTACCTTATTGTTCACAGAGAAGAAGAGATATAATGAACTTATATTTGACATTAAAACTAAACAATATTTGAGGTTACATGATTTCAATTCTGTTTTGCGTGGTCATCGATGACTTCTTGTTAGAAGAAACATATATATTATTAAGCGCAAGTATACTCCTAATGTTTATTATGTTGATACACCGGATCAAATGTTTTTTTAAGGAAAATAATTCATGGTCATGCGTTACAAATAAAATTTTTGCTGTATGTTTTTTTTTTTTTTTTTTTTTTTTTTTTTTTTTTTTGAACAGCAAAATATAAATGGTTTTAAACTAATTTAGAGTTCATAAGTTGAGTATAAAATTCTAAACAAGAAAACAGTTATTTTATTTTCAAATTCAATTTTCTATAGCAATATTATAATAGACTCAAGCATGAAGAAAGATTTTTGAATTTATTTAATTTGAATTATTTCACTAGATAAAAGGAATAATTTAAACTTTTAACAGTGAAACTATTTAATGTACAAAAACATTATCATTTGTATTTTTCATCTTTAAAATGAAAATGAAAATATTTTCACATGGATCTAAAAGATAGTAATTGTTCACCATTAAAGACAAATATCAGAAAATACTACCTATTTCAGAAAATATCAGTAATATCACAAATATCAGTAATATTTTCTTATTTTAGAAAAAGAAATCAACAATTTCTTAAGATTTTTAAACTTACTTAGCAATACTTATTATAAAATTTATTTTAGTAATTCCTAATAAACTTGTAATTTCATTGAATATCCTAATAAAACCCTAAAAAATATGTCTTTTTTTAGAAACTTTAATAAAACCTGATGTAAGTTTTATGAAATTATCCCATTATAACCCTTATTTATGCAAATAATGATTAAATGCGTTTGAAAGTAATCATTATATCTTATAAAGATTTCTATATTACTCTTAACTATTTCCTTGAGCTAATATTTTGTTCCATTGAAAGTTTGAAACAGCTTTCTTTTATGTAATGAAGATACCCTCTTATAAATAAATCACATTTACTAATATAATATAGATTTCATTAATGAGCCTGCAGATGTAGTAGGATAATGTCAGTGTAAAAAAGGTTACATTTTTATCGCTAATGGTTCAGCTCCCTGAAAATAGCTTCGCAATTTTAGTAAATGGTTGTTGAATAAGAGCTGGAACTACTCGGAACAGGAAATCGCGCAATCACAACTGAGTTTATTACCGACAGAAGCAGAAAAGAAAATGCAGACCGGAAATTGGGCAGTCGTCCGCAAATAAGGAGTCTGTGTGACTAAATCCACTTTATCCTGATAAAAACCGTGATAAAGTTTACGATACACTTTTTTTCGAGACCCTCTTTTGGATTTATTTTAGTCTATTTTCATCCTCAATAAAGCTTGAAAGATTGTCGGGTTTGCATCATCCAATCACTTTTAAGGCAAGAGGAATTAGCAAAGCAATTGACATGTATGTCCCATTCTCGTTTCCTCTCTAACACCGATATAAAATGTTATATTTATGTCTGAAACGTTCATTTCGTACGTGCTAAAATTTAGAAGCCTTATGTATAAAACTGCATGGTATATATAAATTGTATATAATTTCTTTTAATTTATTCACTTTAGCAGAATTTCTTTATATGTAAGCATATGTTATTAATATTATTTGAATTTAAATATACCGAACGCTTTTTAAAATTATTATACATTGAATTATTAAATCTTTTAAAATAATTTAAATTTGAAGGTTGTTTAACCATACATATACTGCCTTATTTTCTTAAACAATATTATTTTGTATTGTTTTTTCACTTTACGAATTAAACTACATTTAAATAATTTATATCACATCACGCTATCTCACACATTTTACAGACCTTCATTCAATTTAAAAATTTCAAGTACGTTAGAAATGAAAGTACATTATTTAATAAAATTAAAGAAAATGAGAGAAGTAATATACGTTTTTAAATTAGATATAACCAAAGTTTAACAAATGCATTGTTTCTTTAAATACATTCTTAACAGTGTAAAAATGTTTAGTAAAATTGCATTTTGTACTACATTTAGAAGTATATTTAGGAAGTATTAAACAAGTCAAACTGTAAAACTCAAAGGGAAATATATAATTATTGCTTTATTTTGAGAAAGTAAATATTTTATCCAGATAAGAAAGTTTTAATTTTATAAGACATATTTTTAAAATATATTTTCATAAAATTCAAAACAAAATTGTTTTACTCATATACAAGATTCTAACTTTAATGAGAAATTTATTTTATAATCCTTAATCCTAAGTATATAATCTTAAAATTTTCATACAGTTTCTTAAAGACTAAGTTCCATAGTTTAAGCATTCTCGTTAATAAACAATCTTTTTATCACTAGTTGAAGGAGACAATAGCAATCTTCTAAACATATAGGCATAACATACATCACATATCCTTATGTTGTCGCTAAATTTGAATTTTCCTGAAAACTTATGAGGTGATTTAATGAACAATGGTTTTCTAAAATATAAAATACGATTTCTTATCATTCAATATACTTTTTGACGATGATAATGCATATTTTGGAGATTTGAAGTTAGAAATATTGAGGAGATAATAGGCTTTTGAATATATTTCTAGTTTGAGTACCCATTTTTATAAAACAAGCAAAAAAAGTGGCACAAACAATTTCTAGTTATAATCATATATATAACGTGTTTGTAAGAAACAGACTGAAGTATTTTTAGCCATTAAATGAGAGTATCTTTATCGAAAACATCAAATTCTAAGATGTGAGAGTGAAAATTCAATGCAATATGACAATAATTATTGGTAGTTTCATAAAAATATTGAGAATTTCAAATACTATACCATGTCCTAGACTGAATTTTCTAGATAAAAACTACGTTAATTAAAATTTAATAATTGTATAAAAATTTAAGTAAAAGATAATTTTAATATTCAAATGTAATTATAATAAAAATGCTTAACTTTTATAGCAAATTATATTGTCATGATCAATATTGACTCATTTGAATCACAGCTACAATAAAATATTATAATTTTAATTAATATTCTTTCATAAATCTTCACTTGCAATTTTAAAAATATGACCATAAGTATAAGTTCCATCAATCATCAATGTACGTTAATTTTCTGAAATTTCTATTTATGTAATGATATAAAGTTTTATTTCCGCAAGCACTAAATAAATGTTGGTATTTTATGTGTTATTTTCAGATCCTCCTGAAATACCAACAATATCTGGATATGATGAGAATACTGAGCTAAAAGAAGGTGATCATCAAACATTTTCTTGCACTGGTCTAGCAGGAAATCCGCCAGCAGAGCTTAGATGGTACAGGGGCGAAATAGAAGTAAGTATTATTTTATTTTTTTATCACTGGCTCAGTATTTATTGAATATAAATTAATTTAGTTGATAGAAATAACTATACTTAGATATAATAATAGTTTAACAAAATTTAATGCATATTAGTAAAATATATAAAAATAATTTTTAATACATAAATTTCTAACAATACAGAAATAATTAAAACTACAATATTGAAAACTAAACTAAGTTACTTTTTTCATAGCTTTCACAAAATAATTTTTAATTCATTGACATGAAGAAATATTAGCAATCTGTAAGCAAATAACGGCAAAATATTTTCCATTATATTTTATTTTCTGAACAACAAATAATATTTTTCTCCCTTTTGATAAGAGCAGAATTAATGATATCTCACGTCGTGAGGCACCCAATGAGGATGTGATGGCTGTTCAGAAATATGTTGATAAGAAAAGTCTCGTAATTTAGAGACAAGAGATAAGCTAAAGATTCCTAAACTTGCAGTTACATACCAAGAGGTATTATTTCACTTGAAAACATTGTTGTGTACCAGCCGCCATTAGTGAAGGCGATGGAATTTTGTCTGAGTCGAGTATAGAACTCAGTACCTTCTGGTAAAGAACACATTGCCTTATACCTCAAAGCAACTGTGATTATAATTTTGAAGTTCATGTGTTTGAAAATCACCGAAGTCTATATTCAAATGCAAGAAATCTGGGAAATGATTCGGTATTGGTTACAAAATAAAATATTATTTTTTACTACTATCTTAAATAAAGTAATAATGAATAATTTTAAGACATTATAAATTATGTACTAACGTATTGTATATGTCAAAGCAATTAATTTTTAATCTAGAAAATATTTTGATAATCTGAAAAATTTTTACATAAATATAAAGATGATACATGCTAACAAGCAGAAAATATAACAAAACATGACATTCTGGGCAGATTATAATTCAAATGTATACAAAAAACTATGATGAATTTATAAAATTTACAAGATAGATAAAAAGTAAAAAAATTGGAAAATAAAATATGTTTACTTTCATTAACAATTTTTTTTTATTTAATAAAGTTCCCATTTGGTATTTTAAAATAGAAATTAAATTGCAATGTCAACCAATCAAATTATAAAGTATTCGATTTTAAATGAATTATTATTTAAGAAATAGAATAAAATTTATCACAATAATATCTTCATATTATTGTGATAAATTTTATTCCTTTTAACTTAAATCTAGATACTTTAAAATTCAGTTCCTAAGATTTTCTCACAATCCGAATTTCCTTATTTAAAAAAAAAATAATAAAAAAAAATAAATAAATAAATAAACTTTATTGTGCCATTTTTACACCGTTCTTTTTTTGTAATCATGTAATTTTACAATATTTCATTGTAAAATGTATCATTATATCTCGTTTTTTAGGAGATTTTGATGTTCGTACATGATGTGGAGCTCATATCGACTCTTATATAGATATCATACTGCAAAAAAGTACTGATATACGCAACATACGCAAAATCAATTAATAAATTCATTACATTATTTATTAAATATTTTTATTTATTTAGGAAATTTTTAACAAACTATCTGTTGCATGCATCGTATATAGTTTGTATTAAAAGGTAAACTAAAATTTCTTCCCGTTTTCATGTTGCCCGCGTGATGTGAATGTACATACGGCAAGCCATTGATTTTACAATTTCAGGTCGGAAAATTTGTCCTTCTGTCATGAAGCTCACAATGGACAGACACAAAGCTTCAATGAAGAAGCCCTGCAAGAGTCCATTGAGGAAGACAGTACTGAAACGTGTAATGAACTTGCCAGACAATCTAATGTTTCTGGTGATATATAGTTACACTTTATATAATCCGTTTAGGTAAGACGCACAACCTGAGCAACATGATTTCTCACACACTGTGTGAAGTCCAAATGCAACAACCAATGGCAGCCTGTTTATTGTTACTTTTTCAACACCGTACCACATTCTTATTTATTAGTGTGCTGACCAATAATGAAAAGTAGGTTCTGTATGATACTCACAAGCATTCCAAGCATTGATTGTCACCCCAAGATATTATCCAGCACAGCGCAAGGCCTCTTATAAACGCAAGCAAGATCATGTTTTGCATCAAAGGACCAGTTGTCAAGTGATTCATTAACAGCTGCTACCAACGAAGCAAAGGGTCACTTCGGACCTGTACTCGTAGCAATTGGAATATGTGCAACAGAAGGAACAAGCTCTCATTAATCCTAAGATTGTACTTTTCTTGCCCGATAATGCAAGGCCGCATGTTGCGCGATTGGCTAATAATAACATACTGTAATATATTTGTGAGACATTTTTCATCCTCCTTACT
Organism: Latrodectus geometricus; assembly: GCA_026290005.1. Taxonomy (NCBI): domain Eukaryota; kingdom Metazoa; phylum Arthropoda; class Arachnida; order Araneae; family Theridiidae; genus Latrodectus; species Latrodectus geometricus. The sequence goes on along the minus strand of JAPDSC010093491.1, from coordinate 4,097,937 downwards.
TACCTAAACTTGCACCATCAGATTACCACCTTTTCTATTCCCTGGAAAATAATATTCGTGAAAAAAATTTCTCCGTTGAAAATGACTTTTGCCAGTCTTTGCTTCCAAAACCCCGAATTTAACCACAAGGGTATTGCACAACTGGGGACACGTTGGCATAATGTGCCAGATGTTGATAGCGATTATTTCTAGGACTATCAATAGGCAACACTGTCTATGCGTCTTGTTCTTTTGGGTAATTAAAAATGGCTGGAACTTACTTATTTACTTTTGTATTTAATGAATTTTCACGAAACTATTAACTCAGATGGAAAAGTATTTCTTTTATTAGTTTTTAATATATAAATGTAAGCTTATCAGTAGAAGTAATTCAAAACAAAACTTTATTCATAAGAAAGAGATAAATTATTATATTATGAGCAACAAAAAGCATTTTTTCATGAAAATTGCAACATCTTAGAAATAAAGTATTAATGTAAATACACATTTTTTATATGAGCAAGATAAAAGCATAACCAAGTTATTATATCAATATATGCCTAATAGTTCACTAATATTGAAACAAAAGGAATAAATTATAATTTTATTCAAAACTCCACATTTTTAAGTTCAAACACACACACACACACATGTTAACTTTTATTCATTTGACTTCAATAAAAAAAAAAGAATTAAGCTAGTACTTATTTAATGAATCAAGTATATTTTTAAACGTAAATATTAAATCTTAACGAAAGTAAAAGGATAAAAAAAAAACAGAAATTCTTATAGGGGTTTTAATTAAATAATTGATACACAATTTATTAAAAATTAATAGAAGAGAGCATTTTTTTACAATAAAGGTAAATGTAAAGGAAAGAATTAACTAATTTAATGAAAGTTAAAAATGAAACGCCACATTTTTAATATGAAAAGAAAAGAAAAAAAAAACTTCTTCCATGCTTCATCGATCAATCTGCTTATTTTAATCTCATAAGGAAAGTTTCTGTGATGGATTTATCTCTGATGAAAACCAATTAACACAACAAGAAAAAAGTGTAAAAATTGAACTTTCAATACTTTTAAAAATGTTATGTGTCATTTACTTTGAAATTCAAGCTGATAACTACTAATCCAAATGTAATATTTCATAGCAGATAAGTAAAATTGTAATTAGTTATATTTTATTTCTTTTTGAATGCTCTCAAAGCGTCGTGCTGGTATATCATTGATTCATAAATTTTTATCTTCTGAAAGGATTTATATAATGTTTTGTATGCGTCACAATGTATAATATATTAAAAAATAATACGTTTAACTACGAATGAAATTAATATTATCAAAATATTACTGTTTCATGTCAGTGGGCCTCATGCAAATTTCCCTAAAAAGTTTCTTTACTGGTAGTAGAAAGTTAGAAGAAAACATAATGTGCTCGAGCTATTGAGATTGTATTTAAATGCGAGAGAGGATTTGAATTAAGCTTGTGAATACGTAGAGATGACATATATACACAGTCGTAATTCTGAATAAACTTCTAAGAAAGGTCTGTTCTCTGTGATTCCGTATTCCACGTATACTTATATTCAGACATTATGCTTGATACTACACAGTCAATTTACAAAAATAATTCTTGAAATTGAGGGCTTAAAATAATGAAAATACCAGTCACCCATGTTTTAATAATTTTAAATAATACATTCACTTTTCATAATAAAATATTTTGTTTTCCTTCATATGAAAAACATTACATGGGCTTCAAGATAATAGATTAAATATCACATGAATCCACGTCTGATTTAATTAAAACGCACTGCTTCCGAAATTAAATATAGTATGAGCAGTGGAAAGACATTAATTCTGTGAAAAATTGTCTTAAAGTTTTGGATAAATATAAACAAGTCATTTTAAAAGTGTTTCCATTATTAGTTATCACCAATAGTAGGTTTCAATAGGCAGCCAATATAATGGAGATCCACAATAATTCGCTGAAAAAACTGTAAGCCTTTTTATATCCACAGAAGCATTTCCACTCACAAATCACATACCAGCCCATAATTCAAACAATCGGCAAAATTGTTTGCTGTTTTCGAGGCTCCAATTGGAGTATGGACCTTTGAAAAACGATTTTATTCAGCCATAAATAATGCTTCGTATTTCTACATTCAGAATGTCAATCTTAGTTATGGTACATGCCAAATAAACATCTTTTATCCAAACGCATTATTTTAATAATCTGATGATGTAGTTGTTTGTAGAAGTTTTCCGTTGTATGCACTAAATTGTTTTCATATCGCATCAAGTACGTCCCGTACACAGTATAATCAAAAAGATTACTAGTGTAATTGTAGTACGTCGGAAATTATCTTCCTCTTAAAATAGATATATTCATTAAGGGATTTTTGAGATAAATAAATTCCAATTTCCAGAAAAGAAAATAATAATAATAATAGTAATAATTACACTGAGTGAAATTGATAAAATTTGAAACAATTTAGTTGTTTTTGAAAAGCATCTAAAATAATAGTATTCATTACATAGCAATAAAATACTCTTAAATTTAATTTTCATGTAAATATGAGTTATTAAAAATTGTGTTAGGTTATGTAAATAATTTAAGATTTATGATATGAATAACTTTTATACTGTATATATACACAACTGGCCATTAAAATTGCTACACTAAGAAGGCGACATGCAACAGACGTGAAATTTATACCGAAGGAAGAAGGTGCTGTGATATGCAAATGATTAGATTTTCAGTGCATTCAGACAAAGCAGGCGCCAGTAGCGACACCTACATTGTGCTTAAACGAGGAAATTGTTCAGCCGGTTCCTCATACACAAATTGCATTTGAAGGTTGTTGCCTGGTAAAAAGTTGTTGTGATGCATCGTGTAAGAAGGAGAAATGCGTACCAGCACGTTTCTGACTTTGATAAAGGTCGAATTATAGCGTACAGGGATTGCGGTTTATCTTATCGCAGTATTGCTGCTCGCGTCGGTCGAGATCACATGACTGTTAGTAGAATATGGAATCGATGGGTTCAAGACGGTAATACGGAACGCCATGCGGGATCTCAACGGCCACCTATCACTAGCAGCCGAGAAGACAGGCATATTATCCGCATGGCCGTAATGGATAGTGAAACCTCGTCACGAGCCGTGAGTCAAGAAACGGAGTCGTTTGGAAGACAACAATGGTCTGCATGAACAGTTCGACGACGTTTGCAGCAGCATAAACTCTCAGCTCGGAGACCATGGCTGCGGCTTCCCTTGATGCTGCGTCATAGACAAGAGTGCTTTCAATGGTTTGATCAACGACGAACCTGGGCACACGAATGGCGAGACGTCATCTTTTCAGATGAATCCAGGTTCTATGAACAGCATCATGATGCTCGCATCCGTGTTTGGCGGCATCGTGGTGAAGGCACACTGGCAGCGTGCATTCGTCATCGTCATACTGGCCCATCACCTGGCGTGATGGTATGGGGTTGCCATTGGATACACGTCTCGGTCACCTCTTGTTCACATTGACGGTGCTTTGAACAGTGCACGTTTCATTTCTGGTGTTTTACGACCCGTGGTTCAACCCTTTATTCGAGCCCTGCGAAACCCTACGTTTCAGCAGGATAATGCCCGACCGTATGTTGCCGGTATTGTACGGACTTTCCTTGACACGGGACATGTTCGGTTGTTGCCCTGGCCAGCACGTTATCCAGATCTTTCACCAATAGAAAACGTCTGGTCAATGGTTGCCGAACAACTGGCTCGTCACCAAACGCCAGTCACAACGTTTGATGAACTGTGGCATCGTGTTGAAGCTTTATGGGCATCTGTACCTGTACATGCAATCCAATCTCTGTTTGACTCAATGCCCAGGCGTATAACTGCTGTTATTACTGCCAGAGGTGGTTGTTCTGGATATTGATTTCTCAGGATCTATCAAGCCAAATTTTTTGAAAATTTAATCACTTGTTATTTCTAGTATAGTATATTTGTCCAATAAATATCATTTTGTTATCTGCATTTCTTCCTGGTGTAGAAATTTTAATGGCCAGTAGTGTATATCAACAAATATCAGTTATTAAGTTGATATTTAAAGTTTGATCTAAATTTTAAATATCAGTTAAAATTTAGATCAAACTTTGCATCTAGAAGAGACGGAAACTTATATACACTTGTTTGAAAAAAAAAAAAAAAAAAAAAAAAAAAAAAAAAAAAAAAAAAACCTAATTATTTTCTTGTTGATTTCAAGCTGCGATTATTAGGTAATTAATATAAATTAGGTAATTTGCATTTTCTATTTGACTATAATTCTTAAATATAGATTACTAAAAGGTAAAAATGTTTTTAATGAATGATACTTTATAATTTTTTTATAAATTCCTAGCACAGTAAAAATAAAAATTATTTTTGTTTATTTTGTAATATGTTTATTCTTCGTAAGATACTTGAAATTTAGGTGTCAAATTTCATTTAATTTTTTTTTTAAAAAGCATATACAAAGCCTTTTATGAATTATACTAAATTTTTTATATAATAATACACAGTGAAGTTATCACCATCATATGATTTTGACCATCTGTCTGAAGATTGGAATAACGACTTTTCGCTTTGTGGACTGCTGTGAAACGCGCGTACAGGAAAATGGTAAGTTTGCTGAGTGTTCATTGAGATGTTGAGCCACGCCTTTTCCAGTGCTGAAGCCAGCTGCTCTAGATTACGCGGGTGAAGTTCCATGCCTCGAACACTTGATTGAGATGGTCCCATAGATGTTCAATCGGGTTTCAGTCAAATAAGTTTGCTGGTCAGGGAAGAAAGATTAACTTATCCTGAATCATTTCATACCCTACACGTTCACAGTTACTTGTATGACCCTTAGCATGGTCCTACTGGTAAATTGTATCATCTTGAGAAAAAGCAATGCTTTATCAAGTCAGCAATGGTCAGCAAGGACCAATGCGTGCATAAATTAATCCATCGTGCCTTTCGCAATGATAATTGAGCCTAGAAAGCGCCATGAAAGCATTTCCTAGATGTATGTCACAGTGTACGCCAACTTCCTTCTGTTTGATGGAGTATAAAATTTGACTCATCAGAAAACGCTTCCAGTCTCCCCTCAATGGACGTCAAATTGGAGTACTCGAGTGCAAATTCCTGCATTCATTGCCATTAAACAGCAGTCCACATAAGTACATGCCTTGGAGTTTTAGACGCAGTGATGTTCGCTGAACTGTAGTTTGAGAGACACTGTTGTTAGCCCTTTGGTTAATCTGGGCTTACAGTTGTTCAACGGTAGCACGTCTATTCACCCGACTGATTTTTGTAACCGATGTTCACCTCTGTCATCTTTGGCCAGTGTTGCACATCGATTGCCACGTCGCTGATTTTATAGTCTCATTTCTCCATGCACGGTATTCTTTCACTACAGCGGCACGCGAGCTGTTGGCAAACATAGCGTTTTGGGTATTCTTCCACTCTTGGGCCGAAAACTGATGAGCATGCCCTTTTGTATGTTTGTTAAATCATTCCGTTTCTGCATTATGTCAACCACTGCAATGTTTTCAGAAACCTTCACATACCCTTTATAAACGCTCAATTGTACAGTGTTGTCACCTGCCTTCAATGATTTATTATTTAATTTCAACTTTGAAATGAAGAGGTGATAGTATTAATGTGCCTGGACTGTGTATATATGAATAAATAATCATATAATTTTATTATGTATTTATATAAAATATATCATAAGGATATATATCCTCTAAATTATTTTTATTATTTTTATTATTTTTATCAATTATTTATTTAAATTTATACTGTTAATTTACTAAAATCATTACTATATTTTACACATTTTCAATGATTTTATCAAATAACAAACATTTTAGTTTATACAAGTGTTAAAACCCGTATTACAAAACCGCAGTTTAAATATTCAATTTACTCAAAGAAAATAATGTGTCAAATATTTGAGACATAAAAATGTACAATTTGTTATTGGGGATAAAATCAATTAGCATCATTTACGCAAACTATTTTTTTCGAATACCTATATATTGATTACAAAAGGTTGCTTTGAAGAGTTAAATAATAAGAACAAAAGAAATAAATTTACATTCTATGTGTTTCTTAAAACTTCAAAAATTTTAATATAACAATGTGCATATTTTAGCTATAGATATTTTTGGAGATATAGTTAAAATTCAAATTCAGTAAAACAAATATAAAAATTTGAATACGGGCACATAAAATAAATTGCAGTTTGAATAATAAATCAAATTATGAATCATAAAAATCAATTAAAAGTGAACTTCATAATTTAATTATTATTATATGATAAATATGAAACACGTAAACGCTTTCGAAATTAGGCGAATTCGGTTAAACTACACTTTAGAAAATTATTCCTCAATATTGAATATTAGAATCCATATGTTTCTCAATATCAAAATTCCTATGATCTGTTTTAATTTTCAAATATTTAATCTCAAAATAATTTTGCATTTATACTAATCATTAGATTTCAAATATAAATACAGATAGATCGATTTATTGTTCTTTTAATGAAAAAGGTGAAAAGTAATAATTTGCATACTTATAATAACAGTAACCGATAAAACTGTTTAACTAATGAATATATGAACGCACAATAAACGTATGTCCGTTAGTAGGAAATATATGGAATGCCATTAAAATTCACTTATACACAGAAACACAAAGCATAAAAATATTAGTGACTCAAGCAGTTTTCAAGTTTTTATTATATATATATATAGTGATTAATTTTAATAATTAATTCGGCTAATACTAATTAAAAAAGTTTTAAAAGTGATTTTAAAACAATAGTTGTTACATACTGTTTATTAACATCTAACTTGAAGTTCTATTTTTCACAATAGTTCAAATCAATCTAGGTATAATTATGATTAAAAAAAACAAATTTATTACGGTAAACGTTTTTCTACAATTTTTAAGCGGATTGAATAAGATATTTTAATTCTGTATATTTTATTTGCTCAAATCTACTTCTAGTTGAAAAAATATTAGTAAAAGAAGGGAAAACCTGAAAAAAGAAAAAAAATGCCAGAAAATGACATCTCAAGATTGGAAAAATAAAAATTGTTTTCTAGACTCTAACATTTAAGCATTTATACGTGATGTCAGCTTTAAATCGTTTCACGTTTAATCACAAAAATGAAAACAAAATACGTGATTGAACCTGTCTTTTTTGAATTTGATTCAATATGTTTGATTTGTTTTTGTCAAACATAATTTTCTATTATGTTTCTATAAAATTTTGTTTCCTTTTTTTCCTTTTGTATAAAACATTTAATTAGTTTTTACATAAATTTCATTTCAAACATTTTAAAAAAGCATTATTATTTTTGTACAATTGAAAATAAACGTTATTTTTAACTCAACAAATTTAACCAATGGTGTTAGTTATTTATTGTCGTTAATGTAAGGAAAAATATTCCTTGGTAGTGATTTATTCTCAAAACATTTAATGGTCTGGACGTTCATTTAAATTGATCATATTTATAAATGCTTTGAATTGGAATTATTAAATTCAATATAACAGAAATTCATTATCAATTTCCTAAAATTAGACATATTTCACACGTTTCAATTTCTAAGTTTATTGATCTCGTAAATTTTATACATAATATAATAACGTATATAGTATTCAAAAGCATCTATATTTTAATATATTTTACATAAAATCAGAAAATATTATAGGTAATAACAAAATAAATTAATATATTGTCTCAAATAATTAAAAGAAAATGTAATCCTAATGATTGTGTATACAAGATTCTACTAAAAATTAACCTAAAACAAATCATCTACAAAATGAAGTTTAACAGAAAGCAATTATTACATAATATCTTAAGTTTTTTTCGTTTTTTGAAATGAATTTTCGAAATACCGAAATTTCGAAATCAAGAGCATGAAGCTTGACTTCACTGCCTAGTCATGTTTTGTTATTTTATATTTAAAACTCAAAGATTCGGAGAAATAAAAAAAAGTAAAGTGTCATAAAAGCATAATTTAGTAAAAAGTATTGTTTTTAAATCATCCTAATATTTGAAACATTGCTAATCCATAAGTATGTTGTTGCTGTTGTTGTAATTTATAATATTTACAGTTGCCACTTCATAGATATTTAAATGTAAACATTCTTTCATGAAGACTCTTTCAATTACTTTGTAATATTCCTATAGTTATAAAAGCTATTTAAGTCAAGGGGTACCTATGTTTGGGTAATTTTTGCTATTAATCCCCAAAATTCCAACGAGAAAGTATAATACAAAAATATAATTTTTTATTCCAAAATATTAAATTATGCAAAACATTGTCCATGCTGGTATAGAAGTGTATTTATTTCTTTGAGATACAGTTCCAAATTATATATATATACACACTACTGGCCATTAAAATTGCTACACCAGGAAGAAATGCAGATAACAAAATGATATTTATTGGTCAAATATATTATACTAGAAATAACAAGTGATTAAATTTTCAAAAAATTTGGCTGGATAATTCCTGAGAAATCAGTACCCAGAACAACCACCTCTGGCAGTAATAATATCAGTTATACGCTTGGGCATTGAGTCAAACAGAGATTGAATTGCATGTACAGGTACAGATACCCATGCAGCTTCAACAAGATGCCACAGTTCATCAACCGTCGAACTGTTCGTGCAGAAACTTGTTGTCTTCCAAACGACCCCGTTTCTTGACTCACGGCTCGTGACATGGTTGCACGATCCATTATGGCCATGCGGATAATATGCCTGTCTTCTCGGTTGCTAGTGATAGGTTGCCGTTGAGATCCCGCATGGCATTCCGTATTACCGTCCTGAACCCATCGATTCCAAATTCTTTAAACAGTCATTGGATCTCAAACAACGCGAGCAGCAATACTGCGATAAGATAAACCACAATCCCAATACGCTACAATTCGACCTTTATCAAAGTCAGAAACGTGCTGGTACGCTTTTCTCCTTCTTACACGAGGTATCACAACAACTTTTCACCAGGCAACAACGTTCAAATGCAATTTGTGTATGAGGAACCGGTTGAACAATTTCCTCATTTAAACACAATGTGGGTGTCGCTACTGGCGCCTGCTTTGTCTGAATGCGCTGAAAAGCTAATCATTTGTATATCACAGCACCTTCTTTTTGTCGTTTAAATTTCACGTCTGTAGCACGTCGCCTTCTTGGTGTAGCAATTTTAATGGCCAGTAGTATATATATATATATATATATATATATATATATATTGGCAATACGGGGTGTGCTGCTCTCATTTTTCAACTTAACCGCAATTTGATGTTGTGGAGTCCGACTTCCTTAGTACACACATGCCATAGATACCCGTTTATATTTATCCAATCATTCTTACAAGGAAAGGACGGAGACAAGGGAGAGAGAAAAAGAATATGTATCCATGCCCGAACCGAGTTCCGAAATTAGGATCTCCTTGTCTGCAGTCATTTATTTTGACCACTAATCAGGGAAAATAAAAAGAGTTGGCCTTTAAAGTTTTTACGTTTAGACTTTAAGACATTTAGAAGACGTGACATTTACTTGACAAGAAGATTCTCTGCTGTTTAAAGGATTACCTTTTTACCTATTTTAAGCACAATAGATTTGTGTTATTCAATATTATTTAATAAATATATAAAACACGTTTTTCTTACACAAATTACATTTGAACCAGTTGTAAAGTTTTATAGATGCTTCATGTGAGGATTAATACTAACCAACTCGTTTTTTAGTTTGATCGAGGTCGAATTGGCTCCTACCAAGTTTAGAGTTCTTCAGTTTGTACTGTTACTGACATCAGTCGTGATTCTATGTATTTATGCAGAATACGGGATTGTGGAATTCAGGACATTCCCTTACTATATCTCAGTGAAACCCAAGGTAACTAGTAGCTAAGAAGATATATATGTTACCCACACGGATCGTACAATAACAGTCTTAAAACCTGAATCAAGAAATAGGTAGTTAATAAGATATCAGGTATTTTCAGGGAGAATTTGATGTTGTTATCAGAATAAGGCATTAGTAATTTAGTCACCAGGATTTTGGCTACTCTTGAAATTACATCACAGAAATTAGTTATTACCATGCTGTGATCAATGACTGAAAAATAAATGGTATAACGTAATCTTTCTGATGAATTGAGATTGTACTTATATTACCATCTTCGATGTTTCTTGTATTTATAACATACATAGAAAACGCATATTGTCGAATTGAAATTGACCTTCTCATACTAGCTCATTAAACGGAATGATTGTATTTAGTACCCTTATATACACATTTCAGTTATCTTTCATTTCAATTTTCATCATTTTGAACAGTGATATTTACATTTTGTAGTATTAAAGATAGTTTCTCTAACATATTTTAAACAGGTAAAGCGTTACATCTGAGAAGACTAATGTATGATAGTATGCTTCCTATTTTGATACAGGAAGCATGCCACTAGTGCTTTGATCAGCATATTATCCAGATCTCTCACCAACAGAATTCATTTGATCTATCGCTGTTGAACGATTAACTCGTCATCAAACGCTAGCCACTGAGCTGAATTAAACATGGCGTTGTGTTGCAACTGCATGAGCTTGCTATACATGTATCTATTATCTGACCTTTTTTTAACTCAATACCCAAGCATAAACTTGGTGATGTTATTGACTGAGGTAATCGTTAGGTGTAATTGTTTTTCAGGATTTATGCTTCAAAATTCCTTGAAAAATTAAATTCCTTGTTAATTATTTTATATCGTGTAACCTATTTGCGAAATAAATATGTTTTTGTATTGCTTATAGATCTTTCTGATGTAAACATTTTAATGAATATTTGAATATTAAACATGCAAGTAGGTTTTGTATTTGACTAAATATAAGGATTTACTAAAGAAAAATGCATCTAATTTTCCGTAAATAATGCAAATAATTTAAAAATAAACTGTTTACTTCATTTGCAATATTGTTCCACATTATGACCTCTTAACTGGGCACTGATTATGAACTGAACCAGCATGAAATACTCATTCATAAACATTCATGAGATGAGCTCATGAGTCATTAAGATTTTACTTTCCAACTGATGAAGTATAATGAAATTTTACTTATGTATTTTTCACAAAAAATCATGTTTACTAAATAGACAATTTCATAAATCATTAACATTTAAAATACCAAGTTTTTGGTTAAAGAATATATGCGTCAGTGTTAAACGTTTTACAATTTTTTGACACAAATTTTATAACTCATTATCAAATTTCATAAGATCATCAACCATTAAATTTAAGTACATTTTAACATTCTTTAAATTTTTGGTAGCCCTTGAGCTACATACAGGAATGATTTCTGGTGTGTATGTTTAATTTAAATAGATTAATTAAATAAATAATTTTAATAAAAATTTAAATATAATTAAATTAAATGGATTAGTCAGAAAAGTTTCATTTTATCCAAATGGTATTAATGTGAATATAGCAGTTGAGGAGTACTATGAAATTCAAACCAAATTAATTTGCTCAATTCAAGAACAAGTGAATTTTTTGAATGTATGCAAATTGATGAAACGTGACCTACATTTTCTCGTTTTTTTGGTACAAAAATTTGCAGAATAGAATGCCAATTTAGATATGTATCATGTTATATAATAGGGTTTAAACTGTAAAATGTTTTTCATCTTTGCACCTTATGTTGCATTTAATGGAATAATTCATTTGTCTTCACTTCAGTAATAAGTTCGATGTATAAAAAGTCACACACAAAGTTGCAAACATTTTCAGATTTGTTTGTCTATTTCTTACATTTTACAAGCTAATATTATAAAATCAATAGTGTTTGTCACTAAACACTCGTCAATCACGATCTAGACATCAAAACTAAAAAGTTTGAAACACACGCACAGTAATCATTTTAGGTATGTCATGAAAATATCGCAATCACTTTAAATTGTATTCTTTCAGTTCAATATTTTTTACTTTGCCCTTTGATATTGCTATTGATCATGACTATTTCAATTTTCGAAAGATAGCATCGCCGTTGATCTAGATCATCATCTTAAAAGTAAAGCTGTATTTTTGTAACATAGTTTCTTACAGCAACTATTATTAATAAAATGTGCTATTGGAACCAAATTTAGAAGCATACCTTTTTAATAAAACTGTCATTATCTCATATTTTTAATGTACAATTATATGACATAAATTATAAAAGTTGGACAACTAAGAAAGTGTGAGTTTTTGAATCACTCGCTCAACCACACATATCTTCAATTTAAGAATTATTCAAATGTTCTTTTCAAACTGTAAATATGCAGTACATGTCTTTATGACGAACACACTTAATAGATACTTTATTAAGAATTTTTTGATGAAGGACAAAAATTCAATGTTCTTTATTTTCTATTTATGTAAAATAAATTTCTGCTTCATGACATTATAAATACACTGATAAGGTACTAAATTGTATTATTAATTGGTGAATAAATAAATTATAATATAATCGTTATTTTTAAACACATTTCTGCAAAAATTGTAGATTTCAAAAAGAAATTTATTGAAAATACAGCTTTTTTACTTTTATTATTTGCTAAATATTTAGTGTTTTAAAATTACTTTAAACTTAAAAAAAACATTATTGTAGTTTTCATCATGCTTTTATTCGAATATAATGCTTTGATTCACTGTCTTTTGAATGAAAAATAAAGCTAAGAGGAAGAAACAAAATATCAAAAAATAAAAGTGAATTTTTTCTCCTATCTATTTAAGCACTCAGTAAATCCCGCATTTAAATTAAGGATTAATTACTTTCCTTAAGTCCTTACAGGCACGTTCTTTATTCTTAGTCTATCTATCTTGTTATTTTCAATGTTCACAAAAAACATAGTTACTTAGAATATGTTTTCAGTTGGAATTCTCTTTATTTAATTTGAAAATTTTTCATAAATTTTTTTCGCTTTTTTTTTAGCAATCACACAACCAAGGTTAAACATTTTTGCTATGTGTGTCACATAATTTCTTCTTTGTGTGTTGCATATCACTTTTTGTGAGCATTTTGCAATGTATTAAATACCTCATGGATCAATCCTCTTTATTTATTTTCTTAAAATATGTAATGCATATAATATACAGCTAAAGTTGTTTTTTGTTATAAATCAAAATATAACTGACATGTAGAATGTTTATCATAAAACTAGTGTTAATATCAGTAAAGAATATTTATGTATCATAAATCTTTACGTGTTTATAAACATGCTATTGCTTGCATATTTTCAAAATAAAATGTTTATTTTCAATTCATATTATCCCACTGTTTAACACAAAATATTTACGAGATTAAAAATATTCTCTACAATATTTTAAATTTGATAAAATTTTATTTAATAACTTTAATGATTCATTCACACATACATACACAAATCATTTATGTAATCAATCCATTAAAATTCTTATTTAATAAAACAGAGATACTGTGACCAACGTTTAATTTCAGTGCTAAAAGTTCATGAATGTTTACTAATTTTATTCTACAGATTGTTAAAGATACTTGAATTATAGAAATTGTTTTAAATAACAATTCACATTAGTTACTCAATAGTGTAGAGATCTAATATAGCTCTAGTAGTATAGATAACATACAAATCATCGAATTTTACATTCTGAATAAATGTTTAACTAATATTATAATTAGATATAATTAGATACGTATATTAGTATAAATATATTTGCATATAACTCTATTATAATATTAATATTTTACTTATTCATGACAATTGTATTTGTGTGAGTAGTTTTACCAAGAAAAATAGGTAATATTGCAAAAATTAAACACGCTAAGAAACTATTTTCATGCGTATTATTATATTAATATATTACGTCTGCAAATATTTATTTATTTGATTTAAAATTATACAAATAATATACTTTGCATTGGAAGTGTATGCTATGCGTATTTTAATACATATAATAGATGAAATTTATAAATATTTTACTGTACACTCACATATTCGAATGCAATCTATCATATTTTGTCTTATCTAATTCTTATTCATGTCTCGATAAAGAGCACTAGATATTTAGTAAATTCAATAAAAAAATTCCTTTGAATAGTATTCAGAGTCGGATATCTTTTCTCTTTCGCATAAAAGTCTTCAAAATATTTCGTGGGAAAAAAGAAATTCAAGTTTTGTTCATCAGACCCATAACAAATCATAAAAATCTTCAACTGAATGCAAAAATCTAAGATATTTTCCAGGATGTCCTCAAAAGTGATTCGCTAGACTGATAAAAACTTCCAGTTTTGGAAATGAATTTTTCTTACGCGTCGCTGAAATTTGTTTTCCCAAACAAACATTTTTTATGACTCGACTCTAGCAAACTTTTCATTTTCAATCCACCCTTTCTCAACATGAATTGAAGTTCCAAGTCCTTTTATGTATTATGATACAGAACTTCTATTTAATCTCCAAAAATAAAACTGATGTTCTTCTTAACAGAGATAGAGCAAATGCATTTCACTCTCTTAGTTGCTTGTGCTTAATATATCTAAAATATATCTTTACTTCCTGTTTAGTTTATATCTTGTGCTATCTGTCTATCAAGAGAAAACATTCATCTCTTTACTAAGAATTTCTCAGAAAATTTTTAAATTAATGCATTTTTTTTATAAAAAACTCTACTTACGTTTACAAAAAAAAAATTTTTCTCGCTTATCTTTACAACATTAATATTTTCGTATAAAAAATCACTTTTAGGAGTGCATGTTTAACTGAGTTTAAATAACTTTTAAATAAAAAAAATATTTATTAAACTTTTAGACATATAATGTTAAAGTTAATTTCCATGGTTGATATTCTTGTTGTAGTATTTTGCATTTAAGCAAAAAATATTTATTCAGTAATACTCAGAATACATTTAAATTAAAGTTTATTGGATTGTAAACTAGAATGAGTGATATAAAAATATATGGTTTTGTTCTGTTTGCTTTATAAGCATTTGAAATATATTTCCATTATTTGATCTATGCTTGATATTTATATGTGTCAGACGAGAAAGTTATGATTTTCCTAAATAACGTTTAACTATTAAAATTTCCATTTTATTCGAACAAATTTTATGTATTATCTCTAAATTGCATGTTTGATTATATATGATTCTTATAATTTTTATATATTTTAATTTTCATTGGCAATGATGTACTTAGTGATATTTAAAAAGACATGAAGAATTAGTTTCTATTGGGCATAAAATTACTACCATTTATCTTTTTTTTTAAATGTAAATATTAAACTACACAGCTAAACTGCACATTATGATCAATCATTGAAATTCAATTGATAGAGCATCCACAACGTAATCTTAAATTATATCAGAGTATTGAAAATACTAATTGCACAATCTCTTATTTGATGTAATTATTAATTTTTTCTTATACCATTAAAATCATGATTTGATTATTAAACTTATTTTTTAATATTCGCTTAACGATACGTGTTTCTAGCTGTAGAAATTTTGTCAAATACAGACAATTTGAAATGGTAAATTGAAATGTGACAGTTAAAATAAATGAAAAGAAATTAAAATATTATTTTTCCAATAGTTATATGGAAGAACATGTAACACAATTCATAAATTAATTTGCATTCACATCCATAAATTTAGGATAATTCAGAATCATGCAGAAATTGAACTCTAAAATAAAAATTTCATGAACTTAATGAAGACAGAAATGTAAACATCCCATCTGATTTCCAACTCTTATTCATGTATAGTGTGTACTTCACTAATTCGCACAACTTCAATTGGACTACACGACACCCACGTGTCTGGAGAAATGTATGTGTTCACTAGAATCTTTATTTTGAACTTAAGCATTTCCACTGGCTACCAGAATCTCTGAATATGAGCTTTATTGAGCATATTTTGACTTTAAGTACTCAGAAAACTCTCTTATAGATTTACTGAGTACTCTGTATTGGAACTATGGAGGAAATATCCTGCTGGATACCTTTAGGTAACTATGAAGACATTATCAACTTGTATCGTCTGACGACTGGATCTCGTAGGGGTCTAACATTTTATTAATTCGGCGTTTGTAAAATATACACAGCGATAAAAAAGAAAAAAAAAAGAATAGAGTCTTCTTATTTATTAAAAATAATAGAGTATTCTTATTTTTGAAAATGTTTTTCAATATTAAAAACAATATATTGCAGATAAATGATTAGATGTTTTATAATATTTTGTAAACAACAATGATATTAAAATAAACAATGGTAATCTACTGAGATATAAATAATAATTTTTTCGAAGACTCTGTGATTCAAATCTACAATTTATTTTTAAGAAATCAGTTTATTTTTTTTAAAAACAATTTTAATTATATTTACTTAACTACATAAAAATAAATTATCTAAACATGAAACAAAATTTTTTACAAATGTTTCTTAATTACATACAAGTTGATTTTGCTGATATTGTTATACTGCATACGTCTAAATATTTTATAAATGTAAGTATTTTATATACATAAAGAATGCATACAAATTATTTTAAGTATAACAATAACCAATTACTTTTCAATTTTTGAAACAATGAAACGAAAACAACAAATTGGGAATATGTACAGTGAAAAATAAACCTAATAATTTTAAACGTTTCCTGTTATTGTACTATAAAATTTTAATTTTTGAAGCATAATTTAATCATGGTATTTCTAAAAAAATAACATTAAGCGTATAAATATATAAAAGCTAATAGATTCTTTATTAAATAACTACGCATTTTAAAAACATTTCGCTTACATTAGTTAATTAAAGATGCCCTCGCAAATCAGTCACTCTATAATTTTTCTGCAATATTTTTTTTAAACCTTATAAATATTTTTCATTTTGATTTGCATAATTTTTGAGATTTTTTTCCTTTCTTTCGATGCAAAAGGAAAAGACATCTAAAGACTATAAAAAAAATTCGTTCATATTTGATCCTGTAAAATTACATTGTAAAAATATCCACTAATATACATAATTTTAAATTGCGAAATTGCAGCAATAATATAAAATGATCGGAAATATGAACACATTTAACAGAAATAATTGCAATTAAATTTTACAAGAAATAATTGCAATTTTTTTCTAACGAATTTTAAAAAAATTAATGTAAAAAAAAAGATCCTAAAAAAATTATTTTTTTAATTTGAAGTTTATATTTCCTTAAAAATTTAATTTAGACCTCATTTGTTTCCGTTTTTAAGGAATTTCTTAAGCAAAACACAATTTACCTGAAATTATAGCTCTTCTGATTTTTTCGCATTTTCCAAAAGTATGTTATTGAATTACAATATAATAATTATATTATTAATTAAAATATTTAAAGTCAAAAAAAATGTTTGTAAAAAGTACGATGTGAAAATTTAAATAAAATGTAAAATTTATAGTTTAATGGTGATACTTTCCTAGTGTTCGATATTTTCCCATTTGTACAATCTGAATTTGGCATGAAATTATTTTAACTGTGTATTTATTTGCATGCCAATTAATTTGTATTAATTTATCCACTTGATGTTTTTAAAGCTTTTTATAAAATTTATATCATAAATAATTGACTGAAAAAAATTTGCTAAAAGGTGAAAAGAAATACATTTAATATTTTATACAAGTTAATTTGACACGAAGAAAACAATTTTGAATTTATGAGTTTATTTAAGTACAGAGTTTTAAATTTGGCATAGGAGTATTTGAATTCTATAAATAAAATAATGTTGAATTAATATTTATGTTTACATCTAAAAACTGTTTTAACAACTTTTTAACTAAGTAAGAATAACTCTTCTAATATATATATATATATATATATATATATATATATAAAGCATTTGATAAATTTGATTATTTAGATCCAACTGGGTTCATAAGTATATAATCGGAAAAATATTAAATATAATATAATTTATAGGCAAATAAGAAAATTATGTATCTACTCTTTTTAATTATGTACTAAATAATTACAGTTATTGTAATTTTTATTTAATAAATCTATCAAGATATGTTATACACTCATTTTTATATTATAATAAAACAAAAATTCTATTCTATTTAATAGAAGATACTTTACTTATTCAAACGTTAAGGAATTAGAGTTCAATTATAAGTGACATATTAGTTTGGGGAAAAAGAAATCCATTATTTTTCGTGAACTTTTTGTAACGTCTTTCAGATTCGCTTTGTAAAAAGGTTTAAAACAGTTTTCATGATGATTTTTAGGTCTTGTGCGAAGCTACGACTGCTGGCATGCTGTCAAGTTTGATAATTTGTTGATATTTTATAGACATTCTCGACTATGTTGTATCCATGCGAGGTGCATCTTTAGCATCCAAATACCCAAACGGAATTGACGAAACAAAAATTGTACGTAACTGGTTGTTACAGTCTTATATAGGAAGATAAACACCTTTCACAATTTTAGCCACCCGGCTATTTTTTTCCCCGTTACAAGAGAAAAACGAAAATGTATCGAATTTTCTGTTTGTTGTCTTCCATTTTTGAAACCTTGTACTCGTAACTGAATTAATCAAACAAAAAACCGCAAGAGGGTATTTTAGTGTCAAATGTCACCTTTCCAATGAGCATAAATTTGAAATTGTTTGATAGATACCTCACATGATAGCGATCACTACAGACGTCTACCGAAAAAATAATGGATAACTTTTTCCCCAACCTAATATTTAGTACCTTTTATTTCTGCCTTTTATTTTGTGGAAACATTATAAAATTAATTTCCTGTCATAATTTAGGTATGATTTTCAAATGATGAATGGGGAAAAAAAGTTTTTAGAAAATAAAAATTTGAGTTTTCCATAAATGTGCCATTTTCTTAAAAATATTACTTTGGATTGAGGAATTATGCTTAAGTTAAGAAGCACAAAAGAAATTGATGTCCTATATATTTTAAGCTATCATTACTCAAAGTATACATAAAAACATTTGTTAGACTCATAAATTTACTCGATACATGTAACAATTCCACACTAAACATTTAATATACTTAACATTTAATAAGTTTTCAACTTTTTTTATGGGATGAATTTTTTAGTACACCATGCCATACATACCCGCTTATAGGGGAGGCAACCATTCTTACTCCATTCATATAAGTAAAGGACAAAGACAGGAGAGAGAGGAAGAGAAATGACACCCATCCCTCAACCGGGATTCGAACCCAGGATCTCCCTATATACAGTCAGTGACACTGAATAAGTTTGCATCTGTACATTTAATTGAAATAAATTGCTTCATATTAATAATTTGAAGAATATGACAAAAACAGATTACGTACCTATTACGAATAATATTCATCATTAAAAAGCATGGATTATTTGATGAAATCATAAATACAGCTTAACTACTCATTCAAACTTTCTTATATAGAAATTTCGATTTGCTGTTTTTAGTCACTGCTAAAAGTTAAACTTATTTTAAAATAAACAAATAATATATGTTGAAAATTCTTTAATTTCTATCTTTATGATTATATACTCCATAACAAAATATATGCTCTTTAATATTTAATAACTGATTTGTAAATTGGTTTTGTCAAACAAAGACTAATTTAACAAATTGATTTATGTATTTCCTGTGAACTTATTTTAAATAAATTACTAAATATTTAGGAAAAAAATTAAAGAAAATAATAAGAATATGTTTCAGTACAAATCATTAAAATTGCTGAGCAGTTTGAATGGAAGTGTTTCTACTATTTTAACACAGTTGTAATTGATATAAATATGTTTTCCATTTAAACATATAATCAATCTATCTTAAATACTCCAACCACTGAACAATGTATTTTAAATAAGACTACAGAGTTTCGAAATTCAATATGGTGTATATTTTCTACAAGGAAAAACTTCAAGTACTGTTCTCGCTAAAAATCAAACTTTTATCCCCCTTTAAGGCTTAGTATATTTTCTTTGTGTGCAGCCCTCGTATTAACTAAACTATGTAAAGTCAAAGTCTAAAGTTAAATTATAATAAAAAAATACTGAATTAAAACGTGCAAAACAGAAAATTTACAACACTGATTGTTTTCTTTATCTTAAGTCATATTTTAAAAACATTAATATAGAAAATTGACGCATAGAACATATTGTGCACCAAGTAATACAATCCAAAGATTTAATTAAGTTTCTAATTTATAATTTTTTTTTAAATGTGGATCAGTTATGAGATAAATATTGTGCAAGGTTAAATTCTGTGTGATACGTACATAAAATTTACAAATGGTAAAAATGTGTATGTAGTATTTAAATTATATATTCAAGTTTTTTTTTATTTGTTCCATATCAATTACTGAGATCATCATCTTTTTAATGTTAAAAGTTTGAAACAATATTTTTTAAAAATTTATATAATTTTTAAAATTGGAAACAAAGATAATTTAACTGGAATTATATATAGCTTTAAAATTAAATACATAATGTTGAATACTTAACATCCCGGAATTTACAATAAAGAAATTTTAATTACTTCAACAAAAGTTATTTCGTTTATTTTGGAAACAATTACTTAACAATGGTATGCTTTTGGAAAAAAATGTATTACAGATTTAATGTTCCATTATAATTCTCTGTATTTTTTGATAGCCAGATAATAAATTGACAAACTATTTGCCAAATAAATTTAATGTTATATTGAGAAGATGGAATTGTTTATTTTTATATTTATAACATGTTAAAATTACTGAGAAAAATAATATTATTAGTCATTAAATATATTAAAATAATTCAAAATAAAAAAACTAAACAAAGCTGCATTTTATCTAGTTTGTAATAAAAGAGGATTCTCAATTTATTCTTTGATTAATAAATTTTGGCATTATAATGTTTAATTGTAAAGTAAATATTTTAATACGATTATAAACACATTAACACGTTTAAACAAATTACCGTTCCAATGAAAATTGTAACAAATCATAAATATTTCAACGAGCAATTTAAGTAAATGCAAAAAAAATAAAGTATAAAAATTCAAAAATATATTTGAACTCTCCGTGCAATATGTCACGGCACGTAAGTTCATGAACGAATAACTGTATTTCCGAAATAATAACTTTCATTTGTTACTCACATATGCTTTAATAAATCCTTTAATGTTATAACTTTGTATTATTGTATTCAATATACATTATATATATTCTTCAGTTATTGTTAATATTATTCAGATGACATTACATTTAAATTAATACACATAGTATACGTTAATATTATTTTTGAAATACATAAATTTATTTTTAACACGATTTTTAAATTATTTGTCATCATGAAAAATAAAAAATAAAAAAAAAAATAAAAATAAAACCCATTCTATATTGTTCCATAGTTTGAAACAAAATATTTTTAGTCTATTTCCATTTAAATTTGGCAAAATGTTTCTTTTTTTTATTTCAAATTTTAAAAACTGTTTATAGTTAATTATTCATTGTGAATTCTCATATGAAATAATTTAGCAGATATGAATGTTTAATTATCAGTGAAATAAAATTTATTTGTTTCCAAGTTTTCGCATAGCAAAATAAGTAATAAGGGACGAAAATATGAAATGATTGATATAAAATTGTAAATCTGTTATCATACTTAAACATTTCTTCATTACTCCCTTCATTTCCATACATGAGATCAGGTTTCATTGTTATCAATTAATTTTAACAGTTAATTATAGATGAAGATGAATAAAAAGCTTTCAATTCAAAACCAGTTAGAAATCATTACTTTAATTATCAAGACAATTCATACATTTAAAGATGGTGCATTCTCCTAACATCATGGGAAAACAAAAATTATTTTAATTTAAATCTTTCTCTTCCTTTAGAAATAAATTATAATGCTTAAGCTACATAAATTAAATGACCAACTTGGGAATGTTAAAAAAGTGAGGATATTGGAAAACATATAAAATGAAAAAAGTATTCTTTAAAATATTAAGAGGTATTTTTTCACAAATACTTAATAAAATATTTTGGTATTAGGGTCCCTACCACATTTAAAATACAGATGCAAAATGCGTTTCTTCCATTAAATTTGAAAGCCAGCTTGAATATATAAATGATACTTAATTATATATAACTAAACATTCAAAAAACAATTTCAAAGTTAGAGCCTAAACACATTCTTTGTGTTAAATTTATTTTAATATAAATTAAAATAATTTCAACTGTTTTTAATATAAATTTACTAATTGAGAAGACTAGGACGAGGATTTTATTACAACATTTCAATTTTCAAATTTCACTGACATAAATTTAGAACATTAAATTTAATATTTTTTTATAATTTAAAATAGAAAATATATGACAAAATTATTTTTATTTAGATTTCACTTATAATACTTATCGAAAATATATAATAAACAAACCACAGTCAAAACTAAAAGTACTTATTATACAGTAACCAGGTAACTGAATTTGTCAAATGTGCGTATACGATGTATTTCCAAATGCTTAGAACCCATGTGCAGAGAATATGTGTAGACATATATGGTTTTGATACAAATGTATAGGAGTCTTCACTAAATTCCAAAAAAAAAATGTGATGTAACTATTTCTGTAAAATCTTATAAAATAATGAGACATATTTTTCCTTGTGACTTTCAAAAAGTACTCTTCTTTGTATAAAAAAATATTACAACTGTTTTAGAATTGGTGTGCCATAATCGAATTCACTGAACCATTTCTAATTCTTCTGAAACTTCTGAAGCATTTTTAACTTTTTATAACTGATAATATGTTAGGATACTATGAAAGGACTTTTTTTTTCAAATAAATCTGTTTTATAAAATCGTAACATGTTATCTGTTATGGCGAAGCATCGTAAGGATAAGTCTGAGCACATTGTAACTGAGAGTCAAAACAACGAAGGATATTTTAAGGTATTTGAACACGTGTCTGAATTCATTTCGTCAGCCTCTTTCACAATTAATGGGGTGTGTTCTAGTATAAAAGAAGAGAAAACGCGGAAAAATCTCAAGTTGTTTTATGACATGCGTACATGCAGAAAATAAAGTTCAATATAGAACTCTGTAGTTTCATTTTATCTAAAAATACTCATGGTAACTTCTGTCCAAAATCAAGAAACTATTATTAGACCGTTATTTGTCCATAAAATTAACAGATTTTGACACACCAAACAGAAAATATCCATTTTTAACATTAAAGTAATATAAAATTTACTTTATGTTTGCCTTCTGGATTTTTTTTATCATATAGTTAGTTGCATTTGCCTTTTTATTGGAAATAAACCCTGAAAACCTCTAAAGTATCCATTCTGATAGATCTTCATGCAGAATACAGAAACTAAACATATATCCTCCATTTCGAACAGTGCCTGTAATTGAATCGTACTTTACACTCTGAAACCCAATGTCTTACCACTACCACTAATATGTAAATATTCTGGAACCTTATATTTCTAATCTAAATTAGAAAAGCTATTTCAGCTTCACAAATTTTCTGCACCCTGGAACATTTGTATCGTGGCCATCCTTAATAATGGATCTTGCAGTATTTTCCAGTAAACGAAGGGATCTTTGAGATAATTTTGTGTACATGTTTATTCTGCTCATCTGCTGTATATTTGTTTTTAAACTGTGCCGTTCTTTTAATGATGCACTCATTGAAATATAATTAAATCAAGACGGATTTTGAAAAACTGCTTTGTATTTCTATTTGCTCTATAAAAAATGTTTGCTATTTGTAGATGTTCAACTGAATTTCCACTTAAAGAAATTGTTTAATTTTTTTCTCAACTCAGTAAAAATAAGGAAAATTGGGAATAAGGTGACTTTTCATAGTTTTCTTGGTATATTTAAAATATGTTAAGGTCATTAAATAAACTGATACTTATTTGTAAATAATTCTTATTTACTTATTCTATATTCATATCCATACTATTAAAAAGGAATGTAATCTATTATGAATCATATTACTAGCTTATGGTTTTTCTTTTTCTTACTTACCTTGTCTAATTTGTTTCCTCACGAACACATCATGCAATTTTTTTTTTTTTAAAATCCAGAAGAGATTCCTTATTTCGTTTTCTTGACAAGTATATTTTAAGACACTTTTTAATTTATATCAAGTAAAGTTCCCTTTAAAAGTTGCTACTTCAATGAAAATTATGTAACTAACTATAATGAATGTATTTTTGTAAAAACTTCAGACATGACTATTTAAAAAATTTATAATAAAATCTAATGAAAATATAAAAAATTATTTCAAACTACAACAGAAAGACTTAAAATTTTAGTTAAATTATATAATTCGCATTATTTAAATTAAATTTTTAACTTTAACATTTCAAGTAGCTAAACTGTTAACATTTGCAGAGTACTCCAATAATACCTGAGATTGGAAAAAAAGACTATTGTTATAGAGATTACATGAAATATTGCATTGAAAATTTACAAGAATTGAAATTTACCATAACATTTCCAACAACCCCTAAAATTTTGTTCTTTAGTTTTCTACAAATATTAAAGTCTTCATTGTAATATAATTATACTAAAACGTAAGTAAATATAAAATCTTTAGCGATAAAAATTCACTTTATAACATAGCTGCAACTAAGTTAAAACATTCGTAATTGATTAGAACCCTAAGATAGCCTTAGTGAAATTTCTTCAAATCAAAATTGCATTCTTAATTTGAATCAAGTTATTCATTTGCAACCTACTTAAATATCATAAAATAAATGAGTTATTCATCTCTTCTTATCATTACTTTACTTATGAAATATTTTTGTACAACATCTAATAGAAATCAGCTTTAAACTCAATTTCTGATGTAATGAATTCTTGATAATTCATGAAATATATTATTTTTCTTGATAAGAGCAGCAATTCAACATTCATTTTAGATACAGTGTATTAGGAAATATTTATGTTTCCCACAATTTGTTTCTTTATGAAACCAATGCGTGGTTTAATAATATCATCTACGTGTGTAGATCAAAAGAAATTTAGTGAAAGGAAATGAAATTTTGAAAGAATTTTCTTTCAAATAATCGATATGCCTTAGCAGCGTAAATTTACAAAAAATAAATTCAAACAGAAATGTAAGAATTAAGTTTCATGACGCAATATTCGATCTCATTAGTAGAGGATATCTTTAATTTGATTTAAAAAGCCACAGACGTAAGGGTTTTCAATTTATGGTTACCTCGTTTTCTTAAGATTCACTTTTCATTTCAAGAATATTAATTTGATTTAATCAAGAAGAAATTTTTCATTTTTTGATGAATAAAATGTTGTTATAAGGCTTGTTAAATTAAGGCAATTATTTTTTCAAAGTATAATTTATTAAAACTTTAATAAAATTTATATTTTAAATGTTTTAACTTAAACTGAATAATTTTCTAATTTATTGTAATGGATTACATAGTTTTTTTTATGTTTTTAAGTAAAACATTATATAAAGAAAGGAATATATTTTCATATGTTAAGATAGATAAATTACAGATTTGAAATTTAAAAATTCTGTGAAAGTGTAATTTCTGTGCGAAGAAACTTTCAAAATATAGGCAGATATTTGTTTTTTATTCAAATTGTTAACTATATTCTAATGATAAATTTCCTATTAAACATAAAACGAGATGTTTTAAATGTATTGTAACTTCCTTAAAAAATAATTTGAAATAAAAAATTAAACAATGTTATATAGATTTATTTTTAAAATAACAATACAGATATTTAAATATAATGTTGAGATAATAAAGATATGGACAGGTAAGGCCCTCATAGTTATACACTTATGCAATTTTACACCTTCTTTTTTAGATCTATAGAGTTTTCGGTTTTGCAGAACTTTTATAACGAATACTATTTTTCTGATTGCATAAATATATTTAAATGTATTTGTGATAGAACTATGCAAAAAAGTGTATCGAAATTTAAGCATAAAGGTAAATTTTTGATAATAAATGTAAAACGAATTTTTTATGTTTAAAGGTTAATTATATTTAATAAGAAATGACTGTCAAAAGGTTATTTAATAATGTGTTTAAAATTTCATATTATATAAATTAGTATCTGTAGTTTTATCAAAACTAACATAGAATGGTATTTCTGAAGAAAGTAAAAATATTAAAATAAAAATAAACTAAGTTTTACAGAAAAGGCAAATAGATAAAATATTACTTGAAATTTGGATCAAAATAATTTATAAGATATAAAAAACCATTGAACACAGTCATCATACCAAATATTCATAAATTTTAAAAATAGTCGTTAGTGTGGAGACGACATGGCTAAACTACTTAGCATGATATACTGATACAATAAGCTTGATATCACCATATACTGATTTTAATATACTGAATGAAACCTATTTCGTACAAATTCGACTCTGTGAGGTATCAGATGCAATTCTTTTGGGAAATGGGGATACATAAATATGTGTGGTTCAAAATATATATTCCATCAAACACTCATTTAGTAGCGTTTACTAAACATTATAGATTTCAAATATTTATAAATTTTGGGGATTATTGGGTATTTATCAATACATGTAATGCTAAATTTCATTTGTTAATGAAACAAATACATTCACTGTGTATTTTATCAAATCATTTTTATTCTTATGTAATACAAAAAGCAAAATGTATTACATACGTTGTAAAATAGAGTCTATAGCAATCGACTTAAGCAGCTTAAAATAAATTGTGCCAGTATTACTGAATTAATCTTGACGGGGTTATGCAATGTATGAAAATGTTAAAGTTTAAAAATATTTACCACCTTAAACATACAAAATTGTGGAAAGCAAGATAACACTATGCATCAAAAGAAATTTAAATAATTTTTATTCTAATACAAAAACATTAACTAGTTTTCGATACACGATACATGGTTGTCTATCTGGAATAATATTTTGAAAAAGAAAGAGTATTGAGTTTCAAAAAACAATTAATATACCATGCATCTCGGCTTATATGAACATCTGTTTTTCTAGTCAATTGTAATTATCACTACATTAAATTATTACAGTAGCATTATACCAAAGCTTCAGAGAAAGAGAAATAGTGATGAAATTCTTTCTTATGAAGTATTTAACTGGCATCAATTATTAGCTATTTTCAATACAACTGCCTTATATTTATACCGAGTAAAACACAATTTTGTGCGTAAATTAATTGCTATAATTTTTTAAGATAAAATAATTATTTAAAATTTCTACAAGAGATTTCTAATTTTAATTTAAAGTTAATCTTGTGTTATCAATGTAATAAAGCGAAATTCATAATGCAAAATAAAAAATAATATTTTTCAATTAGCAAGAGACAAAAAAATAAACATTTAGAGGTTTCTTAAAGATAAATTAATTTATGCTTATTCCACATATATTGGAGAGAGATCTAGAACCAAGTAATAAGGTAAAACATTCAATTTATCAACAAAATATTACAGAAAACTTTTCGTACTTGGAATATTTAATTATTACTACTTTGGAGTCCTTTACTGCATCAATACTTTAATGTGTGAATTTTCGTTACCTTCAAACACAGAGGAAACGTTTCCTCTGAACTAATCTTCATGGATGTATGTATTGCCATTTAATTATCCAATGATCTTCATCTGTTATGTCAATATTATCATTAAATTCCAAGCGTTTGCTTTATCTCAGAGAGTGGGGTGATGTTCTAACTCAATTTCTTTTAATCTATTTTAAGATGATAATATCAACTGAAGAGCTGGAAATTTACTTTTTAAAGTTTCATTGCACTCTTTGATATGGTAATGCTAGAAATGCCTAGCTACCTCTGGCAATTTTGCTTATTGCTTTAATAGCTGAATAAATATAGCTCTTCATTTAACATAAACTTCCAGAATTTATTCATTTATAAGATCTTCTCATAATTTGTAATTTTCTTTTTTAAGATTGAAGAACATTTTAAGCAGAATACATCAAATAAATATTTATTTCAAATAATGAGGCAAAAATCTACTTAGATGAAACTTAATGCACAAATTATTTACATTTTGTAATTTCTTGTATTATATTTAAATTATACAATGATTTATTTAAAAGATTTGCAATATCATACATGTATTTTGCAGTGATTTTTAGAGAATAAGGAATGGCGCGTATATGTATTTCAATTAAATACCCCAAAATATAAACATATTTCTAATTTTAAACATTTATCACAATAAATAGATAACCACCTTTTTTTACCTTATAATTTATATAATAAGGAATTTGTTATATATGACAAAATTCCCGGTATATAAATTATTCAATACAACTGCAGACAATAAATAAACAACTTGATGAAACAACTGCAGAAACGAAACAAACAACTGCAGAAACGATATTATTATATGTTTTCTATTTTTAGCATAGTTCATTTATTTAAATAATTTTTAAATGTCCTGAAATTTTTTCGGTAGATAATGTCAGCAGGAATTAACTGTTCACATTTTCTGCTTTTAAATATAAACTTTATAAATGAATGAAAAGTTTCTCATTAGTTTCATAACACAATAAAAATATTTTTTATTAAATAATAAAAAAATATTTTATATAAATAAAAAATTTAATTATTTTTTTAAAATATTTAAAATGAATTTAAAAAATGCAAATAATAATAGTTTTCTATTTACATTTTTTTTAAGTTTCAATTTTTAAGGCTTTCATTATTGATTCATTTTATAAATTGTAATTTATTTGAAATTAAAGCTTGGACCAAATAATAAATACTTCTGTTATACACAGTAGTTAAGTTCATAAAAAAAAATCTTGTTAGTGCTTGAGTTGTATGAGATTGAGAATCAATATAAAATGGACGGCACACAACATTCCAAAAACATATTGAAAAAAAACATATTTTATAATTTCATACGAGCAACTTGATTTTTTTAAAAATGAAAATTTAATAAAAATGAAAATTTAATAAAAAGTGATCACTACCAAATCAGCCAGCCTTCATCCAAATCAAAACGTTTTCAAATTTAACAATATAATGTTACTTTCTGAATATATGCTGTTTAAAATATTTTAAGCTTGTTTTGTCAACTGTCTGTTGTGAGTTCACTTTATAATCCAATATGAAGACAGAAAACTTTTCAACTCTCTATCATATTTTCTAATTTTCTGGAGAAGGGTTTTCATTCGTGAAACATTATTCTAGCTTAGTTAAAGCTTTTATATGCTTATTTAATGACAGAATACTAAACCTTCAGAATTGCCACATCATATGTGCCTTTATCTGAACAATTACCACTAAAGATCTTTTGAATTCAAACTTCAAATGGCATTCCTACCGTAATACAATTTCGTCAAATTCTTCTACTAGTAAGTCTTGAATCTTTCAATGACCCCATATGGATAGTCTTCTCTTTTGATTGATTAGCAAATTTTATGTGTAACCAATTTAAATGTCAGATGAATCAATGAAGTATTTTATTTCAATAGAAGATATGGATATGCGTTCTTCTAGCATGCATTTAATTTTTTTAGTTTTTATGGCAAAATTAAATTTGTGTAGTTGAAAATTGCATCTACTGCATTAACTGACTTTAATCGGTATTGTGTAAAATCCACTTTACTTTTCCTTTAAGCAATAAGTTTCAAAGTTAAAATATAATAATCCAATGTTACGATATTTAACTAATAAATATTAATTGAGCATGAAATAAAAGTATCTCATAAGCATTTTTTCAACTAAAGTAATAAATAATAAAAATATAAACTTAAATAATTAATTTAAAAGTGTGTGCGCTAAAGCTCTAGTAATATCTTGCATTTAAAAGCAAAAATATGTATTTTCACTTTCTATTTCTTTTGAAATTTTTACCCTAAAGTTTTGTTAGATCATGGAACTTCCATATTCAAGTTCACGAAATTATATTCACATTTTTAATACTGTCTTTTGTGATTATTTGGAAAATAAAAATAAGTTTCCAAAACAGTTTTGAGAGCTTTTGTATTTATTCAAATCTTCACATAAATATAATTATGTAATTATGCGCAACTTTGAATTACATTACATTTATTTGCTTTAATATTTATAAACAGTCGCATAATTTTTAATGATAATAATTATGAAATTATTGAAACTAAGTTCACGTTATTACAAATACAACTGGATTAAAAATTTAAAACGATGCATAATTTTATTTATAGCCTAAGAAATTAATAAATATTTCTTACTTGATCCCTGATTCAATTAAATATGTAATAAAACATCTTAAGATACCAAATCAAAATTTAATTTAGACAATTTAATAAATTAATTAAAGCAAATTTAAGATACCAAATTAAAGTCTATAATGATTTTATCCTGCTTTTAGTGTAAAGACGTCAGTATATTTACATTATTTACGAATAATGTAATCTTCTAACTACATAATATAGAATGTTTTTTTCTCAAGCGATAATCTTAATTTTTTTTTTAATATTTTTTAGTTAAACTCATGTAAGTTGAGATAATCATATATTACACATATACTTTTAGCATATGTGATCAAGTATGTTTTTATACAAAGAAAAGGAATATATTTCTTTTTTAAACAAAATCAATATTGTTATCCTATTTAACATTTTCCTTTTCCCAAATGATCCACTATCAAGTTTATTCTTATCTTAAAGCGTTTGAAAAACTTTATCTTATAGTGACCCCTAAAAGAGATTATAAAAAAGCAGCATTACTTTGAAATAATTTCCATCACTATTAGCTTTGATTATTTTCAATTATTATTTTCTAATTTATAAAAAACTAATTTTTAAGTAAAACACAAATTTATACAAAAAATAATTAAAATTAAGTTAGCAGTTATTGTTCAAAAGAAAAATTGAATTGATTTAATCAAGTAAAAATTCAGTATTGTGATCCAAATATGTGG
Source organism: Latrodectus geometricus (assembly GCA_026290005.1). NCBI lineage: Eukaryota > Metazoa > Arthropoda > Arachnida > Araneae > Theridiidae > Latrodectus > Latrodectus geometricus. The sequence goes on along the minus strand of JAPDSC010093491.1, from coordinate 4,067,025 downwards.
TTCTTTAATGTGCAGAGGAACATTTTAAAAAGAACAACCAATCAACTACAGTGACAAGGCAATATATTCAGATATTTCTTTCAATTTTTTCCGTTTATGATTCTGATAACAAAAGAAAATAATTCCTAAATGAAAAATAACTTTATTCTTAAGTGATATTGTGACCAATTAGACATTGTACTGTTAATGAATATTGATAATGGGGTTTTAAATCAAATAGAAGTTTACACATAAAGTTTACATAGTACTACTATTAATTGCAATGAGGATGCTTGAAATCAACTTTCATTGTTAGTTCCTGCTTAAGACACTTTTAAATTGCAAAAAATAACTTTGAAAGAGTTAATCAAGACACGTCTGTAAGTAAATGAATACTGATTTCAATACTTGTTGATCATGCGAATACTGACTGTATCATTTATTTAAAATGAGTAACAAACGAAAATATTTTGAAATATATAATTTGAATTTATATCTTCAAAGTCTATTATTAACGTTAGTTGTTTACATAAATGTTTTTAGATTTTGTTTAATTCAAAGCACTTAAACTGTAACAATGCATATAAATAGTTTAGTTAAGAATTAAATCATAGATGAAGTTTTAATGCCACACATAAAATAAAAAATTTTAAACGCATTTAAGATATGCTTATTTAAATAGATTTTTATTTTGTTACTCATTGTATAAGATACATGTATCATATAGTTACAACATGAATATTTTTTTTGGTTTATCTATATTCAAGATGGTCTAGTTTAAAATTTCAAATATTTTACTATAACTTCTGAATAATAGGTAAACTTATTACTGCAGAAAATTATACTCATATCGTTGTATGTCTTTTCATTTAATACCAAGAGGTTTTATATGTATACATAGTTAGAAATATCATAATACGAAATAAATAAGTGCATACAAAAGCAACTTAAATATAAAAAATGCAATACATAGATTATTTAAATATAGAAAACAGTTACAATATGTAACCACTATACAAATGAAATTTATTAAATTAATTTTAAAATTTGAGTTACACATTTAAATAATTACACCGATCAAAAGGAAAAAATTGAAAAATCTCACAATGAATGAATTTAAATGTTAGTACTTCATTTTTTTTTCTTCATTTGAAACCATAGAATTAAAAAAAATATTTTTCTTTTAAAACATGCCTGAAAAGCTTTGCTGAATAGCAATGATATTATAAAGAAAATTCAAATTTATTGATTCTGTATAATAAAAGATTTTGCTTATATTTTGCTTTTACAAAGGTTCTAGAAAAGAGGAAATGCGAAAACCTCTTAAGTGTTCTAAAATTGCTATTCGTAGTGATTTAAGTAATAGAAATATTTATGGAAAATATAGATGATATGATGGAAAGAATAAAATCGCATCAGCTCTAAATAATATTAAAGTGTTTCCGATTCTATCTAAGGCATTTTATCTACTTAAAAAATAACCCCACAATCTTGTAAAAATATTATAAATTCAACAATGTTGCTCATTTGAAGATGAAATTCAAATGTTTGTCTTCAGAAATTTGAAGAAAACCAAGACTAAAAAAAAAAAAAAAACATAAAAGAGAAAGGATGAAATTGGCCAGGAATATCATGACCTATTACGAGACATAGAAAAAAAATTAGGATGAAAAAAGCTATTTAGATGATTCGAATAGTAATGCTTACCGCTGGTGTAATTTTAGAGCAGAAGTTCATGATTTCATAAGCAGACTATTCTGGTCAGCAGTATAATATGTTTGTAATGCAGTGGAGAGATGTTTCATACAATAGGAGACGTGAAGTTCAGAAAATCCTCAGAATAAACAGACTAAGTTGTTATAAATCACAATACTTTATAAGCTAAAATACTTTTCAAAAGACATTTTGGTGGGTCAAACTGGAAATTTCAGAAGATAAGGGGCAATATCATTTGTTAAAAACAAGGAAAACCTGGTTTCTGTTTGGAAGAATTAAAGTATTAAAAGTTGGACTGCATTTAAATTCCTAAAAACATTTTGGTGCTTTTTAGGTCCATACACTTTTTCTAATAATTGTATACCGAAAAAAAGTTCTGTAAAGAGGTATTATGAAGAAACGGGATACTTTTCCCAAAATCTTTAATCGTAAAAGTAATTAATTCAATAAAAATCATATGTATGAAAACATATCTTGAAAAGTATTGAGTCAACGTATTGTATGATTTGTAGATATTTTTTAAGTAATTGTTTTATAATTTATATAATAGATATTTGAAGGGAAAAATTGGTATTTATATAAAATTTTGTGTATTCGAGTACCTTTCACAAATATGTAGGCAATTTTTTTATTTGCATTAATTTAATTTATAATTAATAATTTAATAATTAATTTAATTTATAAGCTATTTTCATCAAAAAACGCATAAACCACAGTCAAATAATTTTGTATAACGCACTATGTGTATGCATTATTTATAGAAATTGGTAAATATATATACAAGTACAATATACATAAATAAAAGTTTACATGGTGATATAAGACAGTTATTCAAAAATCAACACGAATCTAATATAATAAAGAACAATTATAGCAACATAAGGTCATATACCTAACCAACACGAGTCAAAAAGTAGTCTCTAGGAAAGCTGCTCTCCCTCTTGTGTGCAAAAAAAGCGTGTTTAGATTTTATTTTATTTAAAAGCATATCATTATAATAGAATTTGAAAAGTAATTTGTGAAAATACCTATTCAATAGGAATGAATTCATTTGATACTGTTGGAATGATAGTGATTTCACTATACTATATCGATAATGTTAGTCAATCATTTCTAGGCTTGTAGCAAACATTCCAGGCATATTAGCAAGTTGATAATTTTTAAACACCAATTTTATACCTTTTTTATCCATATATAT
>JAPDSC010093491.1:4039311-4059132 GCA_026290005.1 Latrodectus geometricus | reverse complement strand
ATTTTTTTGTAAGATCTCTTGAATCAAATAAAGGGTTCTTTATTTATGCAAATGATGATAGCACATTATATTAAAGACTAAAAAGATTATTTTAACTATAACATATTTAACTTCACAATTTCATTTATAATATTTAGTTATAACATTGTATGTGATTGTAAATATTTCCTTAGAATGATTTCATATTTGTAATTTTTAATGCATATTTCCCTTTTAACATTTTTTCAGTTCCTCCTCAAAATGTTACTATATTTGTTGATCCCTTGCAACCAAAAGAAGGTGAAATGGTAAGCAGAAATTTATTCCCATTAAGTAATTTAAAAAAAGCCAATAAAAAAACTTGATCTTACAGAAAATATTTCAGGTCATCAAATAAGCAATATTTAATAAAATATCAAAAATATTAAGAAACAAGTATTTTCAGCCTTTAAAATATACAGAGCTGTGTTTTACATCCATTTACTTATTAACCAGTAGAAATTATTATAAAATTATTCTGTTAAAAGCAGTTCTGCTGCATGATTTGACTAACAATGTTCTTGTTGATGAAAAATAGTAGAGCCCATTACGCAGTTCAATATTTTTTACTAATTTGTAATTAAATATAACTTTAAAGGAAAAATCTAATAATTGTTATTTTCTATAAAAGATTCCTATTTCAAAGAATTTGAAATTGTAAGAAATACATTACATCAAATAGACTGCTTTATTGTGGTGTTGAAAAATAATTTCAAATTTTTAAATGCTTTAATAAAAGTGTTTTAAGAAAAAGTTAGGAAACATAAGCAGTTTAAGTTAAGTTATGATCATGGTCAATATGTGTCAGAAACACTTCAGTTTAAAATTCTTTCCATACCTAATCCTTTTGCATTCTAAAAGACATGCAATCAAATTCCTTATGATACTAAGATTTGTATATAAATCTAATCATAAAGACTGCAAGAGATGGACACGTAACCTGTGTCAAACCAACTCTAAGATAAACACTCTTCGATTTTGATTCGTAAAGTTATTGATGCTTACTTTCAGCGTACCCACAGGGATATCGTAGGACTATTTTCTTCTTCACATGTATATTCAATTGATCATTTCAGTCGATAATCTGTGCCATATTCAACCACAAAGATGATAATTAAAACAATTACAGTTATTCTGGTTTGGGAGTGGGTATCAATACTTGGTGTTCGTGAATTTATAAAATTCATCTAAAAATACCAATTTAAACCACATTTCTTTCAAGAATAAGATACGTGCTTGAGCATTTATAAAATACGTACACCTTACCATCTGAGTTTTTACTCAAGTTTTTCTCAGACATGATTGAATAAAGAGAAAAAAAAAACTAATAAAAGCATTATACAATGGTTGCGGCTGCTCTAATATGTTCTAAAAACTGATCATAATTTCGATAAACAATAAAGATTTATGTGTTTTGGTAGACAGAGATAAACCCATAATTTTTGAAGTTAACTTTAATTCTAACAGCAGACAACCATATTGTGCTATTGACTAAGCACAAGAGATTCCTGCTCCTGGTCGAACAACTCGTACATGTTCTCATAAACGCTTCTTCAGAAGATTTTCAGCTACAACAAATCAGTTTAAACATTACAAGGAGATAATGAGACAGCTTTTAAGGAATTAAAAACTTATTTTGATTTATTAAATTATTGCAAGTAATTTATCCTTTAAAAGTGAGATATCAATAGCTTCGGGCATATGTCATTATATACGAAAAAGAAACAAAAATAAAGAGCTTGTCACAACATTTAAGCCATTGCGTCGCTCTGTGTTGTGTTTTGTATATTTAATCATCAATAATATATTTATTGTATTGGATTATAATTACAAATGAAGGATAAATATAGGAGAATATAGAAATAAGAGGAAACCAATGTGAGTTCATGATATGATTATAATCTTGTAAAAATAGGAATTGTAAAATCGAATTTTTAAAGACGAACTACATGTTAAATATATTTTGAATAAAGATCTAGTCATTAATCAATGCTAAATTAATTTTGATAAACGAATATGTATATAGATAAAAAACAATATCTAGTTTATCAGGAAAAATATTTAACCAGAAGATATTATGAGACCTTATTAAAATATTATATTATATTAAACATTAAAATATAAAACCTATACAACTAAGAGAAGAAAAATATTACGGCTACAGTCAACATTTGATACTGAACCCAACTGGATGACGTCGAAAGCACATGATTCAGTAGGAGCAATGTATAACGTGTCAGGAGACTGTGAAGCAATATTTCCGAGTTTATATGTATGTATTATTACGAATATATATTATTTTTGTAATTGTGGCAAAGGATACATTGTCATACCATAGACTCAGGATAAGTGTCTCGAAAAATTCACTGTTTGTCAGCTGCCGTTATAAGTAACAGTACCAAATCGACACTGATAATGAAACCTCAATGAGGCATTGTAGTATCTAATTATTCTTTATGTCCCAAGATGTCTGAGACTGGTTCATTTTCTCATCCTAGAATGGTAACTTATAATGGCTAGGATAACAATTGACTACATTGAAAGTCAAAATAGAAGTGTTTTTAAAGATACGGTTAAGCAGTAATTTTTTCTTCATGTGTGTGTGTGTAATCTAAAAAAACATTACACAAATAACGATAGTTAAAAAAATTATAATTTCAAAATGTATATAATAATTAGAACTTAACGGGAAAATATGTGTTGGAAAAAATATTGAAAGCTATTATTGACTTTTATAGATTTCAGTATTTTTCCAACACAGAAATATATTAAAATATTAGCCTAAATCTATGTTCACTTTACGGAAACAACTTTAATTAACATGTTTTGCAAACAATCTGAAGTAATATCCTTTTTAAAGTTTAGTTTTTCTATGTAAACAGTATTTTTTACAGTGCAAGAATTTAGTATAAGCAGATTTTTTTAAATTTTACAAATTTACATTCCCTAACATATCTTATATATATATATATATACTGGCGGGGAAGCTTATAGTTCATAATTAATAAATTCATGATAGTTCAAGGCTTATACCTGAATTTTTAAATACACGTTTATGACATGTTATTTTTATGAAGTATACACAGTTAATTTTAGGATACTAACAGTTTCAGTGTCGACAAGTGTATGTTTTTGTGCACTTTTTTTCCTAATGATATTTTACAAAATAATAAAATTGGTCTTGATAAATTCCATTTCATTCATTTAAGTTATTTGTTAAAAAATAAGCTTTTTAGATGGAAAAAATTACCATTGAAATATTCGTTAAATTTAATTGATTAATGTTTGTTTGGCATTAATAAATTGTTTAAAGAAATGACTGATTTTTGTTTTTAAGCGATTCACTAGAAAAAAACATTCAATATCTAAAATTAGCATGTACTGTAAAATATACACTCTTAAATAAAATTAAGTAATTTGATAGTGAGTACTTTATACTCGATTCCACAGCTCTTTCTATTTAGAGTCAATTAAATGAAACACTAATCATTAAATGAGATTTTAATCATACTATTTCAGTGTGATGTAACTAAAAATATATACAATACTTCCATAAAATTATTAGATCCATGATAGTTCAAAATATAATTTTCTGCTATAAAATCAAGCACTTATCTAGTAAACTTGATAAAAAAAAATTAAAGTAAATCAACAACTTTAAATCTTGAATATGTTAAATTGCCTTGCTTGGTAGTTCATTTCACTCCTGTGAAGTATGGGACCACGAACTTTCCTATCTTCTGTAGTTTAAGACTTCTTCTCTGACAACTACTCGACTGCGAAAATTTTTCCTTGGCATAGGATCATTGGTTTATAACGTACTTTTCGTTATTTTTTCCTCCTGCGTCTACAAAGTGAATACGTATATTGCGTTTGAGCAATATTCATGTGAGATTAGCTGGTTTCTTTTTCAAGACATGTCTATCTATCACCAAAGTTTCTTTTTAAGGTTATTTTTAATATGATAGTAATTCAGTTTTTCGTAAAAACTGTTTTTGGCGATTTTCTTAAGTGTGTAGATTTGCAGAATCTGTCTGAATCTGATTTCATTTGGAATGCATCAATCTTGTTTTCCTGCGGTTTGGTTAGTTCAAAACATTCATCATCGTATAAAAATACAGATTTTATGATTGTATTACATGTTTGAGTTTTTAGATTATTTTGAATGCGTTTTGCTCTCCAAAGTTTGTATGCAATTATTTGAGCATGGTGTGCATGGTTAAATATTATCATCTGTACCACCTTCAAAAAAGACAGTTGAACCCAACTAAGTAAATTATCTTCCTACTCTACCTTTTACCATTTTCATAAATTAGCTTAAAACATTTATATAAAATTTTCTTTTTATTTACAATGAGGCTTGCATTTCAGACATTTTATTTCCAGTCAAATTGATTTTCCTTATATGTGTTCAACTCTAGATGACATCAACAAAAATGTCGCCAAACAGAGAGAGGATGGCGTTTACCTGCGGCGTCTAAATAGTCTGTATTAACTTGTTATTGCTAAAACACTGTTAATTTTAATATTACAAATTGTAAAAATGTAATCATGAGTATTATACTATGAAATCCTCTTTTTAAAGATTAGAAACATTTATACCTAGATTTAACTTATTATTATACTTGTTGAATATGGTCGAAATAAAAATTCAATTTAGATGCCATCAAAGCATATTGTTAATTCTGAGTTCTTTTTAAAAAAAGTAGGCAATTTAAATTTGGTTTATGTCATTTTAGTTATGATTACTGAGCACTAGAATGAATAGAACTTTATAATCAGCCTGAGGTATTCAATTTTGAAATTTTAATCATACATTCACATTTGTACAATTTAAGCATATTTAAAAATAATTTATTAGAATGTTTTATAAGGATTGAGTTTTTTTATTATTTTGATTTTCTTTTTAAAGAAATCATGTTATCACAAAAAAGTGATTGTTATGAAAGTAAATTAACAAATTTGAAATACACATCACTGAATATAATTTGGGAACAGAACGAAGATAATATATTTTACAATTGAGGAGTAACAGAGAAAAAGTAAAATTGATATTATATGCTAATATTATTTTTGTGCTTTTTCGCAGTGTTGAAATCATTAAGTTATTTGAATACACTACCGTCATTAAAATTTTTTTTATTGAACAAAATTAGAAGTTTTTGCCATTTTAAATATTTTTTTTTCTAATTTGTTATAGTTATTTAGTTTATAGATTATTCAGTTTGTAGTTATTCAGTTTATAGTTACTATATAAGTTTGCAGAACGACTGAATATTTTATTTTTAAATTTGTTTCCCTAATTATTGGATCATTCAAGATCATTTACCCCATTATTTCTCATAATTATATAATAAAGTATTTTAATTCTGGAAAAAATATGATGAAAGGCAGTTTCATTTATCAAATGGAGCATTGAAAAACAATTTATTAATATAAAACAGTTATTATTTCAATCATTTATGCACTTTTATAAAAATAAGAAAATAATAACTCTAAATAATTTGTTTTTTTAAAAATGAAGCAAACTTTATTATCTTAAGAAACAAAAAGTTTAGTGCTGTAAATAAAAGCTTTTATTAAAGTTTTAGAGCGCATCTTGTAAAATTTTCTCAACTTCAAAAACTTAAGATTTACGTGCATATTTGAAAATGTAAATGCCTATTGTAGCTGTATACGTTAAACAGAATCATATTATTACTCTTTCAAGAATGTGAAAATAATAATGAAATTCCCGTTATATACCAAGAGATGTTTGTGCCATGCAAGAATAATTTAATTAGAATATTTTAAATAAGTTTTGAATTAAGAGCATAGTATTTAGATATGAGGAAAGTATCTTACTCTGTAGCAAATGTTAAATTAGATTATTTTGGAAGCAGTATAAACCAATTAACAGTTTTCACATAGTTGCATAGGTAAACTTATTAAATTAAACATCATAGTACTAATTTGATTTAAAATAGCATTTATTTAACATTTATATGATATATATCTGAGACAGGTCCAATAACTAAACATTTTAATCTGTTTTTTCAAAAATTGTGCTTGTTTTCAAATAGATGAATGACTCAAACTTGTTTAATCAGTCTACGTTAGAATTTTTTAAAAATGCACTATTTTATTATGAGTTGTTATAAAAAAATAATACAAAAAAATTCTTGGTTTGGCACTGAATTTCAAGTAATATTAAAAATTTTCTAATATAACAATTATTAAAACTTTAAGATATTTTTTGAATAAAAATATAGACGTTACTTTGCACTCAAAAACTTAAAATGACAGTTTGATGTTTAATGTTTAGGGATAATAATGTAAAACTCAATAGAGTTTTATAACTAATATACTGAGAGAAACATTATATTAATTTAACACTCTTAAATTCAACAACGAAATATAGAGGCATTGTTCAAGCATTCCAGTATGGTATATCTTTGAGAGTACGCACTTGGAGATTTCCTGAGCCCCTAATAACAATATAATGGTGATATATTTTGTTCTCTTAATGATAACATTAGATACTTATTATTTTATTTATTGTGCAGTGAAAATATTTTTACCCATTTTTACTCCAAAACAATGAAGGGAAATTATAAAACCCACTTAAGCATTTCAGCTATTATAAAGGCTTGAAAATAAAATAAAAGATTCATTATACTATATAATCAATAAATTTGATTAAATGAAATAAAATGACATCAGCAATAGTGTAATTTTAAATTAAAAATATCACCTACAATTATAAGAATTTCATGCATTTAGACAACTTATGAAACAATATATTTTAACTATGAAATATAAATAGCATTCACTTTAACATCAATCTAAATTTATTTACCTTTCCTTAGAAAAATTAATCTTCTAAGAGATATTAAGTTCATCTCCAATATCTATTAAAAATATCATACCTTAACATCGAGTTAATTAATAGTTTACTTTTTTTAAAATCAGTAAACAAACTGACATTGGTTTCTGTAACTTTTCCTATTAGAAAAAAGACAATTTTTGATTATAAAGAACTATTTTCATAATACATAAGTTCCTTTCAAAATTTTAAAAATAACTATAAAACATCATTTTTTTCTAACCTGATAAAACTTTGCTATGTAAATATTTTAATTTTTGTTACAAGTTATTTATCTTTAAACTTACTTATATTATATCATGAATCTTCTATACTTAAGAGTATTCTGAGTGAAGTTATTATTTTTAACTAACAAACATGGATTCCCTAATTATGAAATTAATAATGGAACAATATGACGTTTTTAAATATAATTTTACTTTAAAATATAATTTTCTACTTTTAATAATCTCAAAAAATACACTGCATTATTTTATTTATGTGCATAAAATTTAGTGCTTAAATAATGCCGAATTACCTAAACTGTAAACGATATAATCAAGTAAATTAGATTCTCAAATTTATCATTCTGATAAATGGGTTATTAACGGTTTGTTAGATTTGCATCAATAGCATAATAGACATATATGCCCTTATATATAGATTCAGCAATTGCATAATAGATATATTAATTTGATATGTTTGGTGAAGTTCTTTAAAATACAAACTCCAATGCATAATCACTTAGTTCATTAAGCTATTTTATACATATATACATATGTATACCTTATGTAACTAATCTTAATTAATTCACTAAAATGTATCAATTAATGACAAATAACTAAATTGTTTCCTGTAACATATATGAAGGAAGTTTTGGATGCTCTCTACAGGAAGTAAAATAGTAGAACCCTTTTTAAATACATTTTCAAGCTTGCATTTGGATAAACTAACTGTCATTACTAGAAATTATTCAGTTTCTACCTTTCAAAATCAGAATACTGTCTATATATAAATAATTGTTTCTCCTCCAGTTAATTTAATTTAATAGTACATGGCCCATAACATATATTTTGCGTTACAGAAATTCTTACTCATATAAAATAATTATTTTAAAGGAACTATCGTAACATACATATAACTCACACTTCGAAATTATCATGGAATACATTTTCATTTAAACAAACCTTACATAAATTATAGCTGATGATTATTTTTTATCTAAATTTCTGTGAAAATATTAGCTCTTAAAAAGACTCTATACATTAAAAGGAGTTCACTTTCACGAAATGAATTATCCATCGATTAGGAATTGCCGAGAAACTAATTAACAGTGTATATTAAATCCTATATCCGTTAATATTAAATCTTGTATATAATGTGAAGTAAGCGAGAAAAATTATAAAAGTTTTCAATCAATTTATATCCTTGTTCACTGTTTCATTGAAAATTTGAAAGGAGAACTAAGTTATCGTTATTTCAACTCTTAACATAACATGTGTTTTTTTTTCCTTTTTTAAGGATTAACACAAATATAATTTTAAAGATTCAATCTAAATCTATTTATACTGTCAATTTTAAAAAATAATTTATAAAGTAACAGACATAATAAAAATAACGACAATGATTAATACTCTTTTTTATTTTAAAATTGATGAATAAGTTGAATTGAATATTTTTTTTTACTTTAATAAGGTGATGTGAGACAAGTGTATCAAATACTGTACATTTGTTTAATTATAAATTTCATTCAATATATTGTAACTTCTAAAAATTATTAAATTTTACTCACGATCTAAAAAGAAATAAATATATATATTTATCAAAGCTTATAATTTTTCTTATTTTTTCATTTTATATAAATTACATAAAGCATATTTTCTTTTAATTTGTTTAACTAAATTTTGATTTATATAACCTAGAATAAAATGCTTTTTAAGTTATTATATTTTAATGCAATTTATATCTGACGTAAAAATTAATGATAGCAGATGATTAATCATGCAAATAATTTTGCATCATAAAAATTTCAAAGAATAAATATTTAAATAAATTTAAAATTATTATACAACATATGATTATGCAAATTATATGTTTGTTAAAAAATTTAATTCATTACATATTGGAGAAATAACTGTAGAAGAAGATTTAATAAAGCCATTCTCTTCTACGTTTCATGCAGGTTCGACTTGAATGTTGGTCGGGAAGCAGCAATCCCGCAGCATATATCCAGTGGTGGAAAGATGGTTCAATCTATGAAGATCCTCATCAATCTCAGATAATTGATACCATTTTCGGGGGATCTTCAACAAGAAGCCGGATTAGTGTTCCTGTTACTTCATCTGATCACGAAAGCCAATTTATTTGTGAAGCTAAAAATGAAGCCTTTCAAAGATCTGTCCAAGACAAAATCACTTTAAATATTTTTTGTAAGTACTCTCTCTACGTTAAAATATCTCACTACTTTAACTCACCTAAAAAATCAAACAAATTTGATTTTGAAAAAGTTAAGCTTAAAAATATAAAACTAAAACCATAAAAAAATACATAATGTTTTACAGGAAACAGGAGTTTATTGAACTCTCTTAAATATAAATATTCCCTAACGAGTGATTTTGATTATCAACTTAATAAAACTTCCAATTTAAAATGAACTTATTTTAATTCATTAAATAAATATTAAAAAAATTTCTTTATCAGGGCAAGCAATTACATTTTTAATAATTTTTTATGGTTTAAATAATTAAAGATCTGGATTTCTTCCCAATCAAATCCAATCCCTTTCTTCCCAATCAAAAAAAAACAACAAAACAGAAAAATTTTATGACTTTGGCGCTTGCATTCTTTATCAACTTTCAATGAAAACTACATTAAGTTAATTGTATAGTAAAATTTATTTAAGCAATAATTTATTCTAATGTAACTATACTGCCTCATTCAATTTTTAACAACACAAAAAAAAGAACTATTGAATCTGTATTAAAGTAAGTACTGTTCTTTGAATTATATAAAATGAATATTTTAAATTACCAATATCTAATAAAATGCGCATTTTAGTGAAGAATTTAGACAAATATAATGTGAAGGTTTTTAATCGTATGTAAAATTATGTCAGATACCGCAAAATTTTGTGAATTCCTCTTGTGAAATTTATTTGAATTCCTCTTGAACATCTACTGAATTCCTAGAGAAATTGCTTACTTGCTTAATTTAGTTCAAATTAATTTAAATTGTTAAACTTCATTAGATGCATTAATGCTAATAATAAAACAAAAGTCTGATAAGAAATTTTTGAAATTAGGTTACAATTAAATATTTTTATTTTATATTTTTCAATGAGGAATTTTTGCTCATTTTCGTATTGAAAAAAACGAAACAGAGATAATAAAAAAATAAATTTGTTATTAATTAAGGAAAACTTATGTTGTAAATTGATTTTTTAAATTATAAGTTTTCAAAATATTTTGCACAATATGATAATATTTCAAAAAATATTTCATATTCTTACAAAGTTACTCTTGATTATAAAGATTTCTTAAGAATATTATGTAAAAATTGATAGAAGAGTTTTATTAGTTAAAAAATATTAATTGAAAATAATTTATTTTCAACTAAATAACTAATTAAGCTTTGACATTTTGAAAATGTACGAAATTACTGTTTTATATTTTACCAATAGCTTATTTATTATTACTTGATTCTAATAAGGATAAAATACTTTTCTGAGTCATTTTTAACATGTCAAAGGAAATATAGATTCCAAAATTATTTAATCTAATTTGCCCTTCGCTTATTATAATGAAGCTCTTCAGCTGAATTTACTTATTTAAATGAAGTTTTAAAATGCATATATTCATGAAATCTGGAATGATATATATACAAACAATTCGATTGCTAATAGCAGACTTCATGATAATATATATCTTAATCTATTTCTTTTTTTTTTTTTTTTTTTTTTTTAACAAAGGGTTTTCGAAATGAAACGGAAATAAATCAGAAAATTTATAAACAACTTTATGATAGGAACTCAATATTTATAATTTAACAAAGGAATAATTACAGAAACATTTATCGAAATTAAACCATAAAGTACAATTGTTGATTTCTCATAACATTTTTGTATTTTCTGGATACATATAATTCCTCAACTAACTTCACACACACACACACACACACACACACACATATATATATATATATATATATATATATATATATATATATATATATAATTATTTAAATTTTGACACCAATATAACAAGCGTAAGCGTTCTACGCATATATTAGATGCTCATGTGGGAGTGTTTAAAATACGGATTGCTATGCATACAAATCTGTTGACTTAGATGGACGGAATTGTGACTAGAGATACCTGAGAAGTAACCGGAAACAATACGAACATATGTCAGAGTTGAGATAGGGTGTATAATAAGTCTCATATAGAAGCAGATTGTTTGATTAGGCAATCTGGCCACCATCTCATGTGGAGCCATATGATTGTTCGTGACTATGAACCACAGAAAAATTGGACTGCCGTTGAAGAAATTCCGGATGTCCCAAAGACACAAATAAGAGGGAGGAGTGCACAATTAGAAGAGACGCCATCTTCACCATCAACAACGTCGTTATCGTCCATTCCACGACATGTACCACCTTCCATGCACCCTTGGCAAAATTGGTAACAATTCAGAGATGACTGGCAGACGTTGATTTGAGAATCTGACGTCCGTTAAGACGCTTACCACAGACACCTCTTCATATTCACTGCTGATTGTATTTTGCATATTTTATCCAAACTGGAGTTTTACCGAATGAAAGTGTGTAATTTTCTTCGATTAATCTCTATTAAGTCTACGTGCAAATAAACAACGCTTACGCATATGGAGGGGGACAGGCTAGCGGCCATTTGTTTTAGAGCATTATACAGCAATTTATGAAGGTGTGACAATGTGTGGAGTGATTTCTTGTAAGCACCCAGTCTCCCAGTTTATCAGCACAACAAATCTTTTCCACAAACTTTGTCACTCTCCCAACAAAGTCTTCAAGGATATAACGTACTCTCGTCACCTGCCCGGTCACCAGACCCCAAGCCAATAGAGAATGTTTCGGACATGCTCCGAAGGCAGTTGCATCCAACTAGAAATACTGATGAATTAGCTCATAGATTGAAAAAATTCTGACATTATCTTACACAGAGGGCCATAAGTGATTTAATTGATTAGATGCTTTGCTGTGTTTCGGATTGTACAGCTACCAGTGATCGCTATACCACATACTGATTTGTAATGTTTTTCTGTTATTCTCTAGATCTGAATTTATATTTACTTGATTATCTCATCATGGACTACATATATATTAAGTTTCATGATAATAGTTTATTTCTTTATTGGAGCATATACTATTTGTGATTGAGTGTACGTTGAGCATTTGTTTTTAAAGTGATTAAATATATTGCTCATTTCTTAAAAAAGTATGCTACATTACTTAATTCAGTACAAGCTTATTATTCATTACGTATTAATATTTTACGAAATACAGATGGCACGTTTAATATATATAAATTAATGAAACTCCAGTTATCAGTTCAAATCTTTGCTGATAAATCATTTATAATAATATTCATCATTAAAAATTTACGGTAAAGGTTTCGGATGATTTTTCATTAATTATACCGTTCTTTATGAAAACGTATCTCCACATTTAGAAAAGAAAAGTTTAAAAATAGTAATAAGTTATACACACCACACATGGAAGAACATAAATTAGATTATATTTATGATAAATGACAATTATTAAATATATGGAAATAAATTATATGCCTTTATCCTGAAATATATTAAATCCTTATTTTTTTTTCCATTTACATTTCAAGCAACCTAATGAATAAATTATCGCTTTATTGAACTTAAAAATAAATTCGCAACATTTTTCTAATAATAAGCCAACCACGAAATCATTGTATCTGCTGTGAATTACCGGCAACCATTATGTATTCTGTTAGAGGTACTGTTCAGATGCGCTTGCACCTATATTTCTTTCTTTGTCAAACTTTTCTCGCGGGTTCCACTTATTATTCAGCTCATATCTATCAAAGACTTCTCCAATACGTGACAAAGAAACACTTCCTCTTAGCATGGCTGAATCCACTTTCAGCTCCAGGAATGACCAAAACAGTGTAACAGTCAACTATTGAGAATATTAAATATTTTCACGAAAATATGTTTCTGTTATTAATAAAATTTGAATTTTTTATGTGTCTCAAGGAATTCATTGAGACATAATTAACTTCTTAACATTTCATATTTTGGATAACTATGAGAATATTTTTCTAGTTACTAAGGCTCTGTAATGAAAATCTTTTAACATGAAATATTAAATGTACTGATTCTAAAAACAAAATCTGAAATTTATTATTAAATTAATATTTTGAATCTAAGATTTTTGTATGCACAGTATTTCCTATTTTGAGGGGAAACTCTGATTTTGATCATTTACCCAACGTGTCTCAAAAAGTTATGAATGAATTCAAAACATTATATAAAATTCCATAGTGTTGCCAATATTGTGCATCAGACAGCATAATAGACCTCCAATCTTGTATTACTCAAGGATACCGTGAAACGCTTTTTTAATAGTGTCATTTTTTTTCTTCACAAACAGACGATAACTCCTTAAAACTCTGAAGACTGCGAAAATACCATCGACAAGCTCTGTTTTTAGGTTGTCACTTTATGCTATAGGTACGTTGGCACAAAAAATATTGTTTAATATTGACTTATGCATTCGTTTTGAGTCCGTAGAAATATCTCAGCTTTATAAATAAATTGCAAACGAATGTTTTCATTTTACATATACTTAAAACTCTCTAACAACCCTTGTCTCATCAGTTGCCACAAACTACTTTTCTTCATGTGCTATTATTTTAAAAATAAAAAAATGTCTTTGAGTTATCTATTGAAAAACTACCAAACAATAGGGTAATTCTATTATTTTCATCAATTGATGCACAATGTTCTCACAAACTGTGAACTTTATTTGGAGTTAAACTTCATTAGCAATATATATCGGTTTTTTGTAAGTCGAATAGCATTTAACAGATCCACACAAAAATAATGGAAATGTTTGATAATCCAAACTGTTTTGAACATATTACAGCAATTCACTTTCTTCGTTGAAGCAACAGATTACAATTTTTTTATTTCAGAAAAGTATTTATGAAACTTATTTTCTTTAAATAAGTATATTTGATAATATTAAACTATACAATTCAAAATAAACATTTCCCTTTATTATTCATAACAAGTGAGTTAACTTATAAATCCGTAAAAGCTTTCAAAACAATTTTAGTGCTGAAATGAAATAAAATAACAGGGAAAATCGATATACAAATAATTTTAAAACCAATAGAACCTCTATATATATATATATATATATATATATATATATATATATATATATATTGTAAACAATGATGGCTTGATAAAATCACAAAAATATTCACATGAAAGTTACGGATAGTAGAATTTAAAAGACAATAATTTATAAAACATTTATTTAATAAGGATGGTTTTGAAATAAAGATGTATATTTATATGATCTGCCCAAAGCAGTTGTTCCGAAAGTCATTTCGATGAAATAATAATTATTAGAAATATTCTAAAGTATTGTGCTCAACGACATGTTTGTCACAACGTTAACAGTCCATGTTACAAAATTATCAGTCGTCTGCACATGTTTTAGATTTACTAACTTCTTAAGGTGTTGTTAAAAGAAATTTTGAAAATTTAAGGTCCGAAATGTATTAAAGCATGTAAAAGATTTGGAACTTTTAATTCACTTTTCTGGGGATTTGTAGAACACAGGTAATTATGCACTGTAATGAGAAATATGCCGGTTAATATTCATGCTAATTATACATATTGTGCGTGGTGCACCTCATTGCATCTCAAAGAGAATATGTTGCTGGAAAACAAATTATTCAATAATTCAAGCAAAATATATGTTTTTAATAGATATAATTTTTTAGAATTCCTGTCTATTGCTAAAAGTGAAGCTTGGTTATACTTTTAAAATGACGTGAGAGTATGATACCTTGAACGCTTCAGCGTGAGCAGTAAGGGTATTAACAATGATATTCTTGTAAACCTGGCATCATCTGAGAAAAAAGGGACTTCAAGATGTGAATTAATAAGTGTTAAACCAAACAATCATTGCAAGAAATTCTCTTGAAGTGGCTAATTGGTTTATGTAAGCAATTATACCTTTTTAAGTGTAAGATTTTTTTTAAGTTTAAGCGAAAGGTTGCTTTCAGCATGTATAATGTCCCCCTTTTTTTCTTTTTACTGGTATTCAAATTGAAATGTAACCACTTTTATTTTTATCTACTCTAGCCACAGATATATTTGCGGTTAAATAAAAAAAATAGTTATATTATTACTTTCATATACGGCTAGAGAAAAAGTAGTTTCTCTCAATAATGTTTAAAAATAACGTGAGTTTGTAGCAATGTATGGCGCTAAAAAAACTGTTGGAATGGGCTTGATCATTTAGGACTTTGATCATTTACATAACCTTGATCATTTAGGAAACAAACCACTGTAATAAAACTCATCGTTCATCTTTTCTATTGCCTCATTAGTGTGACTTCTCAAGTTAAATAATTTGATTGTTTATCTTACATACATTCTGAATTGTTTTTGTGGAGCATAATTTTGCCAATTATGAAATTAATCCTACCAAATAAAACTGACAACATTATAGTTCTCAAGAAATAATGTTTTGCAATATCTATATATATTTATTAATGAAGGCGCCAACAAAATTAACGTACTTTATGAATGTTTGCAATTAAAAAATTAGTTTTCTGTATATGTATTGCATTACTTGTTGCAATACATATAAAAAATCAAAGTAATTATGTATCTAAATATAATAATAGCAAAAAAACTAGAAACAAATTCCCTTTTTTATATCATACATTTAGTTTTTTAAGAAAATCTTTACTTGGGATTTCCTTATAAATTATTTTGTCATCATCTTGAAAAAACTAAATATACCTAGAAACAATTAAAAAAACACACTCAATGAAATGTTTATAAACAAGCTTTTAAATTAATTATTAAAATATGTATGTTGATCCCATATAAATATAACATAGAAATGTGCAAAGTATATTCCAATATAACACATTAACAATTAATTAGTATAAAGTGAGCAAATTTTTAAACATTTATTTTAACTTTATATATCAATTAAGTACATTTAAGTAAATCTGAAAAGAAAATCATATGTTTTTCAGATGCTCCAATATTTGTTACGACGGATAAAGTTGTTGAAATTGTAGAAGGACGATCAGGTGAAGTTAATATGACAGCTAAGGCCAATCCTGCAGTACATACATACAAATGGAGTAAAAGTGGTATGTTTATACCCCGTAGATTAAAGAATTATCAGGGATCCTCTGGAGTGACTGCTGATGGAGCTATTTTATATTTCAATTATGTATCTAGACATGACTCTGGGGCATATATTTGCGTTGCCCAAAATATAGAAGGATCAGCCAGTGCCACTCTTACCCTTAATGTTCTATGTAAGTAAATTCCTCCCATTATGTGAACATACCTTAACAGTTCAAACATTATCTTCCCCAATGATAACTTAATTACACTTTAAAAAATATATATAATATCTTTCAGACCCTGCTTCAGTTACGAATATCACAGGAAGAATAGAAGTTGCTGAAGGAGATACTGCTCAATTAGAATGTTCAGCTGATGGAAACCCTTTAGGTGAAAACACAATAGCTTGGATGAGAGAAGGATCATTATTAAGATCTTATAATTCTGAACTAGCTCATTCTGTGTTTACTATACATAATGTTACAAGAAAAGACGTCGGTATTTATGAATGTGTGGCAAGCAATAATGTAGGAAATCCCTCCAGACGCAAAGCTCAAATCATTGTTCTTTGTAAGTACATGTAACTTAATTTATTTTACAAGTTGACGCAATAACTTAATTCAGTTAGAGAAAATTTAAAGTGTAAACATTTGTCACAAAATTTTTTTGCATCATAATTATTTTTTCTATGATGTCTCTTTCCATATTTGTACATACATTCAGTTATTTATTATCACAATATAAAATGTTATAACTTTATATACATTACATTTCCTTTGAATGAATCATTTTTCATCAGCGGAAAACTTTTTTAAATGAAATAAACATAATACTAGGTCTACCAAAAAGTTTTGTCAGTTGCCACATAAGTTAAGTGAGAAGAATTTGAATGATAGAATCATCATATGCACATTTCTGCTCGCATGCTACAAAAGCGAACCATTCGTGGACCAGATCATAAGTGGAAATGTAAAGTGGATTACTTATGAAAAAATTATAAGGGATAGTGCGAATTTTGAAACATGAAACCTGCCTCCTCCACCTTTAAACTAGAATTGAGTATGAACAAGAGAATGTTGTATATATGTCTGGAAATTTTTGGACCAGTGCAATTTGAGCTATGAATAACCAAAAAATAGAGACTAAATTTGGAGAGTTACTCTCAGTTAAAAACAACACTCCAAGAATAGAGGCCGGCAATGTTCAATAGGAAGGACATTATACTGCTTTATGACAGTGTTAGCCACATGGAGCTTTGGGTAGTGGGTACTTCGGAAAGATGCAGAGCTAGGCTTGGAAATTCTGTCTCATTCACCCTACTCTTATGACCTAGCACCTTTCGATTATCACTTATTTATGTCCTTACAAAATTTTATCCAGGGCAAAAAATAGAGGAACAAAGAAGATATCAGACAACCGGTTGTGGAATTTTTGGCCTTTAGCTATAAAACATTTTTTTTCTTTAAAAAAAAAGGAGATATTGAAATTGCTACCACGCCGGCAAGAAGAGATAAGTAAAGATATCAATCATATTATTCAGTAAAGTTTATTCAATGTATGAAAAATAAATTCTTTTGTTTTATTCTAAAAACGTATAGGACTTTCTGGTACACTTAATATTACAATTGATGCAGCGTAATGAATTATGAAATTATAAATCTGCTTAATATATAAACATTTCAATTGATAACACTTGGATTACACTAAAATATTTATAATTGTTAAAAAGATAAAAAAAAGTAAATTTTTGAAAAAAAAGTTGAGATGTATCATATGTTATTGGAATGGGCAAAATATGAGGACAAAGAAAAGAGAAAATTTCTGAATTTTTCATAAGAAATTTCAATACAAATTATGTTTGCACATACGAAAAATATTTCGACCAAATACTGCAATTTGAAATAGTTTCCAAGCCATTAAAATATATTTGGCTAAACTGAAAATCGGACCAGCAATTGTTAAGATGAAGGCCAGCCAACTGCTTAAATAACGTCGTGGCTAAATTCTAAATTAAATGCTTACTACGAAAGAAAATCAACATTGAATTTAATATTATTTATTTTTAAATTATATCCACCAAATGGTTATTTTGTTTAATTTTTAAATATGTTGATTTTATTATATTTTTCTAGTTATGCTTTAAAAATATTTCACAAACATTATGAATTAAGGAATTAAATAATTTAATTTTTTAAATATTTTAAGAACCATTTTTTAAACCATTTTTGAATAGTTAAATGTGTCCAGTTTTATTTAGTGAAAATAATGCTATCCTCAAAATCATTTTAAATGAAATTAATTTCCTTAATGCATTTAAAATTACTAAATAAAATCCAAATTAACATTTCATATAATTATAACAGTTACTCCCCATTTATAATAATTAAATGTCTTATCTAATCAACCTTTTTTTTTTAAATGGTTCTATAAAAAATTAAAGAACAAAGAAAAGTACACAGTTTAATGGTTACGAAGCATTGCTCTCCAAGCCTCTTAATATAATTGCCGAATAAATATCTTAAAAATTATTGATTATTTATTGCATTATATTTTCATGCTGCGTTGTACATGTTTCAAACTTTCTGAAAACACTAAATTTATAATGAAACAGACACACGCTCATACACACATACACAGATCAGTAAAACACATAAATATTTCGATATAACCTTTTGACAGCTCGTGAACATAAATATATAAGTAAAACAGATTATTTGACCATAAGGAATGGTTGATTTGTTTTTTGAACTTCTATATAATATATTGCATTTTTTATCGGAATTATAATTAGAACGAAGAAGCGATTTTGCTTTTTGTATGTTCTTGGCATAGATGAGCTATCATGTTACTAAAAAAATAAATGTTATGATAGAATAAAAGAATAATGCCATTTTATATTATATAATGAATTTTATAGATGATTTAATGTGTATATCATACTTTAATTTTTCTTTGCATACATATATCTGATTAAAAATATTTACATTGTATTTTTAATTAAATATCTGTTTTGAATTTTTTAATAATTTTGAAAATTTTTGAATAAATATATTATATTCCTGAACCTTAAGGTATCACTTTTCCTCGGAAATACTTTAACTAAAAAAGTTAAAAGTTAAATTCAGGAAAATAATTACTCATATCTGAAAAATCAAAAAGTAAATTATAATTAATTAAACTTATTTGCATTTTGGAATAAAAAGTGATTGAATGGAGCAACATTATCGAAAACCTATGAAATGCAGTCAGTCCACGCAACATTTTTAATAAACGTTTTTTTCATGTTCTTTCAAAATTTAACAGATTTCCTTCAAATAATTTCTATTCATTAACGAGATGATTCATTTTCAAAGGGGTTTTTAATTATCATATTAATATGTTTTAAATATCTAATTACTTCTCCATAAAATTAAACGAATAAATGAATTTTTTTATATCTTTTGATTTTCTTTAATGCAATAGAATTCACCTTCCAAACATTTTAATTATGTGTTATTTCATTAAAAATATAATAAAAAGATCAATGTTTATATATATATATATATATATATATATAAACAT
>JAPDSC010093491.1:4002961-4039211 GCA_026290005.1 Latrodectus geometricus | reverse complement strand
TATATATATACCATTTTAGTACTTCCAAACAAATGTATGTCTTTAAAGAATATTAATGAATTCGTCTTCTTGTTTTAAGGGAGACCATTCAGTTCTAAAATTTTTTCTAAATGTTTTTCAAACGTGTTTTGATAAAATCACTAATTTTGCATTAAAAACATTATTATTTTTTAACAAACAAGTAGCTAAGTTTCTAAAAGTAAAATAATATTCTCCATAGAATCACATCAATGAACTGCAAACGCCTATTACATTTCAAAATTTTGCGTTAAAAATATAAAAAAGACAATACAGATGTCCATATCAAACCTAGATATCAGGAATTCAAATCAAGTTTAGTCTTTAAAAGACACCATTACGTCGGAGACAGAATTTTGTTTTCAATAAGAACTCTCTTCTTTTTATTCTTGACAATGAGGTCCTTGAACTTCAAGGACACTTCGATGTTCTTCAACATTTCATGACGGCGCCTAGAAAGGATTTGTTTTTCCTTTACAATAGAATTTACACACCAATTATTTTAAAATAATTCGTTTCACCAAATTTACTGATCTCAATTATTGAATATTAATTTTTCAAATTACATTAAATTTTTAGTTATAGAAAATTTTCTTTACCATGATAATTAAACAGCAAATAACTGTTATCTACCTCGTATTATAAGTAGTTACATAATCTGTAACGAACAATTGCATGTTTATATACAGTATTTTAAATTACTGAAAGATGAACATAAATAAATTTTAATGATTTTTCATTGGACACTATTAAAATTCCATAGACAATAATATTTTCCTTGTAATGGTAATAAATAAATGAAAATTAATTTTAAAATATACACAATTAATATAAAATAAAAAAATGACACTGTTTATGAAAGTATCATACAATCAATATAGGAATAGTAAATATTTTCCCTTCACATACATTAAATCAACAGTGTACATTAAATTACACTGTTACTATAACAGTAATTTCTATACATTTTAAGGGGGGGGGGGAAATATAACTCTACATTTTGCTTCATGTTTTTTTTTTTTTTTTTTCAAGAAAAAATGTAATGTGAATTTAGTTTTTTTTTTTTTTTAATTTTTTATAAATAATCTCCATAATATTACGTTTTGATATTCTATCACAAATGTGGTACAATTTTGAAATATTATTAAATATCCTTTTCAAAATTTCTTTGAATCATCTTCAATATAATTTCTCTTAACATCTCAAATTATAAAAACATGCAGACAAAAATTTCCAATTCATTTAGTATTAACAAATTTCCCTTTACTTGTTTCTGACTTAAATTTTGTTTACTGTATTTTTGTATGCTTTAATGTTTGCTCATTTAACATCAAACTCAAATTGATCGAGTTTATTCAAAACACAACACAAGGACGCAGCTGGTGTTTGAAGTAATGCTAATTTCTTTTCTAGAAATTCGGTTTAAAAGAAAATGCATTTATTTTCGGTTTCTTTGTTTTTCACGATCTATTTTATTATTTAAGTGAATTCGTTCACTTTTTTGGCCTCGAATATAGTTGGGTATTATTAGCTCATTTTTATCTTTAATTTTAAGTTTAAATTTTTAAAAAAAACTTTATTAAGTTAAAACAATTTGACAATTCCTAAATGTAGTGTTTATTAACGTTTATGGAATAAGTTTCATGATTGCATTTAAAATATATTTTAGTAAAAATATTTCTCTTTATCTTTAACTTTTAAATTTATTTTTAAATTTAAAATAACAAGTATTTTATTTTTGATTTCATTATTGAATGTATAATAAAGTAACTTTGGAAGAGGTTTTGAAATTTGAAAAATATGTTTTTCACGTAATATATTTTTTACGTAATAATTGCTGTTTACATGATTAAAACTGTAGGTTAAGTGTAGACCTACTTCCTGCAAAATAAGATAAGCAAACAGTGAAATATTATACAAGAAAACATTACATAAAAATGAAATTACGTATGCTTGAGTTGCAAATATTTTACAGTCTTCAGTTTTATGTTTTAAATGTCCACAAATTTATGAAATGAATTAAAAATTCTAATTTTCATGATAAAACATAAATGTATTTTAATTCTTATGAATTATTGTGTTTCAAGTTCTTTATATTCATTTAACAAATTCTGATAATTTAATATTACATTACTAAGCAAGACAATTTGTTGGTGTTATATATTTAATTTTTCTCATATAATTTTAATCACATCATTGTACAATAAAAATGGTTAAAATAGGATAATAACCAATCTCTTTGGCAACAATCCTCACATTCAGAATATTTTTATTGAATAAAAAATGATCTCTGCATGATCATTCTAAAACTAATTGAAAATAGTGTGTAATCACTTTTTTTTTTATAAAGTATATCATAATTCACCAAGCATAAAAATTATGATTTGTGTTAACATTAATTTGCTGATTTCCAGACTTGTTGGACAATCTGACTTTAAATGAAATTTGGAATAATTGGTTCCAAAATAATGATACATTGTTACATCACACAGCAGATGTCAAAACGGCATTTTAAAGAATTACAATAGTAATGTATCACTATTTTTGGTAAATGACTATCACGTTGGGTTCACCGGGCCCAGTCTAGAATACTTCGCTTTGGAGCATAAGTGCTTAGGATCGATCTTAACTGCTGTTGAACAATGGAAGATGGAGATAGGTGTCGTGCTTTTGCATTAAGCATTTCGAACGGGCTGAGTGATTGGTTTGTGGACAGTTTGTGGATTTTTTCCTTGCAATATATGTTTAAGACTCATTTCCTATAGAATATATACAATGTGCAATATAAAAATGACATTCTTCTACTTAGTTTATATTAAGAAAAATTAGCCAAATGAAACATTGAATATTGAGAACAGAAAACTTTGTGAAACCATATTAAAATGTATGTACTTAAAAAATACCAATGTGATATCACTCTGTGAGTGTGCGAATCATTTTTAATTAATTCAAGATTCATTCATTTTTAAACATTCAAAATTTAATTTGCAAAATTTTTAAAATTATTAAATTTTAAAAATTTTGCAATGTAAGTAATGTTTAAAAATTGCAAAAATTCCTATATTTTCTCCCTTAAACTTTCCCTTTATTCAACATTAAATTGCAATATTTTTCTCACCTTTATTATTGTTTACATATTTCAGAAAAATTTATCAACATAAATAGAGAGAGCTTCAAATTTTCTTGTACTAAATAAAAATGCTTATTATATTTTAAAAATAAATAATTGTACAATTTCTGATAATGCAATTCTATATTTATTACTATAGAATATTTGCTTTAATTTCAGTGAGTTTTCTAGAAAAAAAATGTAACTAGTAAATTATCATTTAATTTCATTTTAGTACATGATTAAAATTTAATCTTTGAATTCCGAAAAGATATTCCGTCTGAAAGATACTGAATTTTGTGCGTGATAGTGACATGTTGAAGGCTGGAATGAGCTCCATCCGAAGGTTAGGGACCGCGATACTTTAGAGATAGCGATCGAACCGTAGCCAATACACTTTGGAGTGATCGCTGATGTCAATTTTTTTTTCGGTATTCCTATAAAAATGTATTTTTTTTAGCTCTCTATCAACACTGAAGTTGATCGTGAGGCAAATAATAAATTAAAATTAGCTCATGACCTAAGCATTTCTGCCGACTTCTGCCTTTAAGATAACTGATGATAAAGTTCAATCATCATCAATTATCCTCCTAAAGGATCAACTTATCTATTATCGGTATGTCTCAATTTGTTTATTAAAGTCAATTCCATCGAAATATTTTCATTATTATTTACATAAATTTAATATCTCACAAGCTTTCTAAAATGATGAATACGTTGAAAACATATTGATGATAAAATCATTTTAACACAATTTAGTCACCTAGGACTCAAGCACTTCAGATATACAATTAAATATTGGTAGTTAAGAATAAATTGTTCTTAGTAAATAAACGCAATGGATAAATCAAAGGTTCTTAGCAAGATTTAATCTGCAAAAATATTTTTTGACCATTTACTATGTATATTATATATATAAGCTCTACTTTGGTTTTTTTAAGAAGTTCGAATTTTTAAAACCACGAAAAATATTATTTTAATTTATAGATGTTAATGGTACTTATTATACTCGTAAGTGTGATAACAAAAATCTTGAACCATTCAATATAAATGACAGTATCTGGGATTTAATATCACGCAAAAGTTTACGTGAAGAATTCCACCAATTTATATATTTAATTTTCAAGACAGAAAACGAAATCAATTCTCTAGACAGAAAACGAAATCAATTCAAAAATGCACTGACAACTACACATAAGAAAATTTATTTAACTTTAATTATCATCAATAATAATGGATGATCCCTACTGAATATTCAAACAAATTCATAAGAACTACCAATAAGGTTATATAATTTGGTGTATAATTTTGAAATTTTCACAAGAAATTTGATGAAAAACTGAAATAAAATCAAAATTGGAAAGAAATATTTGGAGTTTCGCAAGATATTAGATATATATAATTCATAAAAACAAAATAGTTTTGATAAAAGGTTACCAGATTTTAAAATTTACATAAATCAACATTCATGAACAATATTATTCAACTAAAAATCTATTAACTGATTCTTCTTCTATTGAGTATTAATTTTTCATTATTAACAAATTAGGAGATGAATGATCAGTCTGTAACAATTAATGACATAAATATTTGTTGATTGAATTTTCTCATAATGCAATTTCTTTCACACATTACTGTAAAACAACTGAAATGATTTCCATGTCTTATGACAATGGATTACTTACGGTGGAAATTTTTAAAAATTCTGTATGATTTTTGTTTTCACCTTACTTAAATTTTTTTTTCTAAAATTGTAGTCACTCTAAAAATGTTTAAAATTTAATAAGTAGTTGTTCAACATACGTTAAATTTGTTAAGATATTTAAATTTATATGAGAAATTTAAATCAACTTCATGCGTAGGGAAATTATATTATTGTAATATATATAATTGCTGTAAATGAAGGAAAATTAATTTCCATATCAATTAAAATATTAATGAATTGAAAGAAACTATCCTGTCAGGTATTTATTATCATAAACAGAAAAATATCATTGGAGTAGGTACATTTCATATGATCTTAAATAATAAGGAATAATGATTTACTGAAAATAATGAAAAATGATTAATAATAATGAAAGTAATAATTAAGCGTTTATTAAAAGTAATTAAGCTCTATATTTGATACATTTTTCTTAAAAAATATTGTTGGAAAATTAACATTTATTATTTTTTTTTTATTTCAAATTCCACCAAAATATTTAGATTTAAGTATTTGATAAATTATTGTAGCAATTACTTCACATTTAATGAAACAAGCAAATTGATTTTTGTACAATTTGATCGTTAAATTATAAGTAAATATTAAATTTGTGATAAAGATATTATTATGATTTTATGAATTTAAAAATAATTAACATTTAAAATTACTTATTAGATTATATTTGGAAAGAAAATCGTACAGAAACTAATTTATATGATTACAATGCTTGATAAAATTATCCTAAAGCCTACTTGGGTAAAACAAAATTAATAAAAAGATTTTTAACTAAATTGCAAATAGACTATAAAATATAAAATTATCAGACGTACATTTATTTTATATTAGATGGAAAGTAAATTTGCCATGGAAAAAATGCTTGGATTTAATATATTCACATAGAAAAAAGATATATAGGATTGTATTTACAATATTTCAAACGCCCCTTTAAAATAAAAAAATGAAAAAAAAAATATTTGATTTTACTTATAAACTTTCATATAATTACATTTGACTTGTGTGTTTATTCGCAATAAATATTTTGTGTATCTTTTGCTTAAAAAATTGTTTTCTTTGCAATTTTATCACGATTAATGAGAACATGGAAACGTTAGGCAAACCTTCACTAAAAAATGTAATATGTAAGTAAATTTAAATTGTTTTAGAACCAATCAGTTAGAATATTTTTCGTTTTACTTAAAAAGCAGCATAAATTGTTTGGTTGATTATCTTTCTAAAGCAGTTTAAGAGAAAGTAAATGCTATAAATTATATTTAAAAAAATTTCTATCAAAATGTAGCAAAAATCCTGATTTTGGGAATTTTATTCACATTTTTTAATTAATGAAACTATTAAACTGCAAAAAATGCTGAAGAAAAGTGTATAGTTCCTTTTATTTTAATTAGACTGACTTAGGTAAAGCAACAACAAGAACTATATGAATGCCTCGTCGTCTCTTAACACTAAATAGAAAAATCTTTCAATAGACAAACAAACTTTTCGACATATGTAGTTCCAACCCTTCACAATTTTGTTGAAGCCCTTTCATTTATTTTGTATGGTTAGGGAGGACATTTCCTATTTTCATGTCTTCAAGGATGCCTTTTTATTTCAGTAACTTTTGAGTTATGGCATGGTATGTTCTCGAAAAATCATATTCTTTCGTCTTTTCACAAGCGGTTTCTGTGTCATTAGTAACATGGAACTTTGGAGGAGTTACAAACAGAGTAGAATAAGAAAATAATTTTATTTTTTCTACATTTCAAAGCTCATGATTTTCAGAGACAGTGCACTTGACATTCTTTGAGCAATATAAAACATTTCTCTTTCATTTATGTCTATTGCGTTTTAGTAGTTCTTAAACATATAATTTTTTATACTGAGAATTTTTTTAATTAATTTAGTCTCATTAAAATAATCCAAATGATTAAATTTGTAAAACTTTGTATTAGCCATATGAGTAGTTTTTGGTATATCATTAGTCTCAAACTCATTTATTAATAAAATTTAAAATATATCTATAATAAAAATTATATAATTCTTTAAAATTATAACTTATAAATAAAATATGTAGAATAAAAATAATATATATATATATATATATATATATATATATATATATATATATATATATATATATATATAGCATTTAATAGAGAGGAAATACTTTGCTTTTCACTTTTTAACCATTTTAAAAAATCTTAAATAAACATACAAAGTTAAGTTCCTTTTTACAAGATATTTTCAGATAAACAAGTGTTTTAATGGTGTTTAATCATTTCATCTTATAAAAAACAAGTATAAAGCAAAGCCAACGGCAATATAGTAAGAAAGTACACTTAAAATAAATTGTTGGCTATATTTCTTTCGATGAACCTTCTTTTTTGTGTTCACAGATCGCCCATCTATATTGAAAAATTCAGTCCAGTACAGAGTCGCTGTAGGAGAGAGAGATTTTGGGGAAGTCATTTGTCCCGCAGATGGATATCCTGATGTTACTTTCACCTGGTCTTACAACGGAACCACAATCCCTATAGGAAGTTATGATTCCTTAAAATATAGCATAAAACATATTAGGAAAAATCAAAATCTATGGATAACTACACTTACAGTTAAAAATGTTGCAGAAGATGATTACGGAGTATACACATGTATCGCAGGGAATCATCTTGGACACGATTTTGCTACGTTTAACCTTGTAAAGAGAAGTGAGTAATCAAATTACTCTTCGAAATTATGTTTTTTTGTATTTGTTGTGAATATGCATTTCATATCAAATAAGAAAAAAAAATTATTTATTAGTATCAGTTTTACAAAATTTTATATTTTTCCATGCATTAGCTTTTTATTTGGAATTTAGTTTTGTAAATTAATATATTTTTCATTCCTTTTTAATAAAGAATTATGTTGTAAAGTTAAAATGGTAAACTGATGAGGTTTAGGTCTCTTACATAAAGATTTCGATTTTGTAATAAACTGCACTATTCTTCAAAGCAATATGTAAAATTTCACATGTTGTTTTTACCATTGATCTTCTGAAAATATCTTTCATGCTTTTAGGCTATTTTTAAATTTATGATCTCGTTTTACGTCATAGAAATGGTGAATGTATTTTATTATACTGAAAATATTTAAAATCAAAATTATTTCAGTACTTGAAAAAATTGCAAGCATTCTTTGCACCCATGTCTTTCTGAAATAAAGACACATTTTTAACTTTACTGTGTAATACAATCATGGAAGAAATAGTGAAATTATGTTAGCAGAATTATGCTATTTAATATTCCAAAAAATTTAATATTATTAAAAGAAAGTGTAACACAAAAGTTAATTTCGAATTTTCAGTGATTTTTTTTTAATTTATTAGATTATGAAGCGTATGATTAAAAAGTAATCTTTTAAATTTCTTTCAATGATTTTTCAGCAGACAAAAATCTCAAAGAAAATAAAATTTAACATTTGTATTTAGGCAATTTTTGAAGACATGATACAGCAGGTATAATGCATATTACAGCTATGAATTTTATATTTCTACCGAATCAAACTTTAACTATAGAAATCGTATCATGTTAGTAAAAATATAAAATCAAACATTAGTGATAAATAATTAACTGAATCTTGTTAATTATATATAAAGTATAAATATTCACTATATATATATATATATATATATATATATATATATATATACTTTATATATAAAGTATAAATATTCACTATATATATATATAATTTATAAATAAAGTATAAATATTCACCTAGCTTATAAAATTAAAAAAAAAATATTATTTTTATTTAGTATACATTATATAGACCTAAATTTAATATGAACATATTAAGTGTGTCTAGAAAATAAAATAATTTTACAAGTAGGTTACACAAAATTAATGAAAAAAAATTTAATTTCAATTACTATAATCTTCATTAATTGTTCATTCGTGGATTGTCACAATTATTTCAGTGATTAATTTTTCAACAGCAAAGGATCGAATGTTTCGACGTTCCATGCATTACATTTCTGACAGCAACATGGCACCATTGTTATTCATGTTGATTTTTTCATAAAAATACTATTTTGTTATTCGATAACTCCGAAAAATGAATTAAATTGGAAGAACGATGTGATCTTGCAATAGTGAGAATAACTAATGATCTATTTTTCAGTTAAGTAACGGTTCGAGATTTGCTGTATTTTTGTTGGGTTTGTACTGGAAATGAATATTGTTTTGGCATAAAGGTGTCGAATAAAATATTCGTCTCGAAGCATTGCTTTGCTAAATTTTGGAAATAACAAATTTAGTCCGAATGCTACAATTTTGCTAATTAACAGCTCAGACGTGTGATCTCATTTAGTCAAGAATGTAAAAGTTAGTTCCATGATAAAAACTTCTGCTAAACAACTATTTCAAACATTGTTTTCAAGCGTATGAAAAATAACTTCATGGTTATACAAGTTTCAATATTTTTAACGGTCAAGTTACAAACGTAAGACACATTTATGTTCTCATTGTTGCATTCATGGTTAGAAATATTAACACGATTTAACCAAAAGTTAAATTTTTCAGCTGTCGTTTCATGAATTTATAAGATAAAAAGGGATATTTTTTACAGAAGTTCCCATAGTGTTAAAGATTTGAAGTTCATTTGCAAAATAACTGCTCTACTGCTGCAATTTTTTGATGTGGTCACATGCAGGCTTTCAATCTTTCAATTAAATTATTTTTAACTTAACTCAAATTTTGCACAAACTAAAAGTGTTAAAATTGAGGTTTATCTAAAACAATTTATATTGATAATGTTTTTTAATGAATTACCTGATACTTTTACTTTAAGTAGATTGCTTACGACTTTTAATTTATAAGAAGTATTTAAATGTAATGTATTGAGGTAACATTAAGATTCAGTTTAAATTCAGAAATTCTTGATATAAGTTTAAAAGGGTTTAATCATGTGTGTAGCTCACATTAGAGGTACAGTTAGATTCTAAATTAATTGTATTATGTGTTGATTGAAAGCAATAATTAAAATAATGTTACCGCATATATACATTCAGGGAGAAAATTCAAATGTTTTCGTGCATTCTTTTTCCCATGTTGTCTATAAATTATGTACTAAATTTGGTAAATTTATATATTACATATAATTTTAATAGTTTCTGAATAAATACAGTTAAGAAAATCATTTCATACTCCAAAATTAAATTAAAATACATTCATTTCACTTTTTATTAGAAAATTAAAATCTTGTGAATTCCAGATTATTCAATCTATGAGTCAATATTTTTAAAATAGATGAAATCAGGTAAATCTATTCATAAATGCATCATGTGTGTGGTTTAATGTTCATACTTTTGTAAGCCACGTGGCATACAATGTTTTACACAAGAAGCTTTGCTTGACTTCCTTAAATAAAAAATATTGTATACATCATATACTTGAAAAATGCAATAAACACAAAGAACATCAATTGTTTAATAAAGGAAAAGGAAAAATGCTTAATTTCAAAAGTAACAAAGTAAATTTACAGACGTGCTCCTGAAACGTTAAGCAATCTCAATCTCACTTGAATTTTTATGAATAAAGTATGTGATTTTTTTAAAATGAATAATTAAAGCTTTTAAACTAAAAATGAAAATATAGATTTGTAAATTTTATGAGCCAAAATAAGATTTAAATGTCTTAAACACACATTAGGGCATTTCAAATACACATATGCAGATAATTAATTTGCAGTTGACATTTAGTCGCTTACATATTTCTTTCTCTTTATTAATCTCATTAACACGCATTTAAATAAATTTATCATTTTTTTAAGAAACATTCAATAACATGTATCAAATCACGCAACTTAAAGGAAATGTTCTTTTTTATTTTTTTATTTTTAATAAAACCAGTGTGTATTTATTTAATACTGCAACACTTATCTTTCGCGATTGGACAATCTTTACTAATTGGATTATTAATCTGATCTTATTTAATACTCACACAAAGTCAAATAAAATTAATTAGCATCGTTTCAAAGCGCAGCCTTTTAGTTTGATGACTCACATGCATATCACCTTTTTAACTCATCATTTAATTAAGGCTGTTCAGTTCAGAATGCTAGTTAGTATTTAATTTTAACGTTTCATTTACTTAAATATCATAATTCACCCATTTGTCACTGTCTTAAAATCTTGAAGTGATTAATTCACCTGGTAGTACTTCAAGGTAATGAAACTGATGAAGACGACTTAGTAAATGTTAGTATTTTGGAATCAGCAGCAAAGCTTTATTGATTTATTCACGCACGAAGGATTATTGATAGATTGTTGGAACCCCTCTGCACGCGATATATTAAGATAGGAGTTATTATCAAACTAAGTATTTATTAAAGTGTGCGTTTTACTAAATACATTTCAGTTTTGTTGAACATAGTATGGATATCAGCAAACCATATTCTACTGTCATCAATAACAATTTGACAAAAATAAACTTTATAAAATATAAACTGTTGATATTTAAAAAAAAAAATTATAAAAGTAAAGATGTATTTTCATATGGTGCAACAATATTTTATGCCTTATTTTATTCTTATTATTTATTTCATAAATTTCATTTAAATATTAAAATATTTTAATTAAGATAATACATTGAAATAAACAAATGACATAAATGAAGTTTAAACAAAATACTTTAATTAGAATTTTAGTCACATAGTTCATTTGAATTAATTTTTAAGTTTCAAGTAAAATTATTTCAAATTTACTAAAATTTCAAGTATCGTTACATTTGTATAAACATTTAAAAGCTCTAGAACAAAGTATCACAAAATCATGGAACTTACAAAAATATTATAAGTCAGAATATTAGGTTATTGTTTCGTTAAATTATGTGTATTTAATTTATGTTTCCTTGTCATGATGGTATTCAATATAAAATGTAAATACAATATGGCAGTTTGATAAAAAAGTGAATGCAGTGATACATAAAATCAATTTCAAAATAAAGAACATTAATAATATAAATGAGCCCTTCCAAAGCATATGATTGATTCTATTTGTACGTGTTTTAATATACACATTCCCTGATTACAATTTGAAGTTTACTTAATTCATAAAGTTTAGTTACTTCTTTTAATATTTTTCATTTATTCCACAATATATTGTGACATTTGAATTTAACAATACTTCTTGTAAAGTTAATAAATGCAAAAGAAATGTGCATTTATTGTTCTTGTTTTCCCTTATCTTTATACATGTACTAGAGGCTTAAGTCTGCCAAATTTTGCTGGTCGTGCTTTTCCAGTTTATAAGGCATACAGTAACTTTCGGGGAAAATTGCGTTTTTGAAAACATATTTTTACTTTTTTATTGATATTACTATTTAAATTAACTTTATTTAAAATGTTCACAAGCATAAAATGAGAAGTGAGGATTGAATAGAAATAAATCATATGAGGTCTGAAATGCTTAAAATATACATTTCGGTAAGGAAATTATTAATTATCCAAGTCCTTTCCTCCGCATCATAATTCAAATCCAATTTGTTCCATAATTGGGAAAAAACAAAGTATATCCACTGCTGTGAAAAGATGCAATATTTTAAACAAATTTTGCAAACACAAGAAGTAAATTCAGGGTTATTTGAAAACAATTATACTTTAGGAAATAAATGTCAAAGATTAGATTTAAATACTAAAAGTTTTGTGATTTCAAACATAATACTAACCTTGAAACTAAAAACTAAATTTAAGAATGTAGGCGAAAAATACTTTAAATATAGTAATTCTGTGTTCTGTTACTATCAACTTTTTATAAATTTATACAAAAAATTTAAATTCAATATGTCTTAAAAAAACTATTCATTTTATAATATTTGGAGTGGGATGATCCCAATATCTTGCTGAAAGAAAAACTCGTTTTTTATATTGAGAACATCATGTTTTATCTCAATATAAGAAACGAGAATATAAAACATACATTTTTTATGAAAATATTTTATATAATAATTTTAAAAGAATTTATAAAATAATTTATTTTGTCATTTTAAAGAAAGCTTGAAACATTTGATTACTTCAATATTTTGGGCAAAAAGGGTGTAGGGTTACTTTATTCATTAAATTACAATTCAACGTGTAAGCTAATATAGTCTTGCTTATTTTGTGTAACATCAAATTTTTATTCAAATAGAAATTTGCAAATTTTCTATTATTTTCTTAAAGTAACTTTCATTTTTCATTTTCACGCTTTACATAATTAAAAGAATTCTTCCATATTTATTAAGAATTTTCAGTGTTCGTATATAAAATTAATCATACCCTAGGATTAAGTCAATTACAAAAGTATTTTGATCCACTATTTTTTTTTTTAATTTAAGCCAATACATTTTTCACATTTTCATTTTTCAATGTATTTTTGGGAGCAACTCTCCTCAGTACTAGCTTAATACTTGACCTAACTAGAAAGTATTTTGCAAGTATTTTTTTAACAGATTACTTTAACATCTGACAGGTAGTTTTAATACTTGTATCAACAAATACACTTATTTTAAGAAATAACAAATGATGACAATTTTAAGTCTTACCACATAAAAGTATTCACATTTACATAATGGAAAACTTCTATCTCATAATGTAAGTAATCTTTATTTTACATATATTTAATTTAGATTAAAGTAAAAGCAGTTTATTATTGTTTTAGAAATTTTAATTATATTTTTACATGAAGTTTCGGGCTTGTAATCATATCTAAAAGTTACTGTTAAAGACCATTGTTTACTTTTTAATCATGCATTAATTATCATTGAATATTTAATTAAACATTTATGATAATATGCTATAAGATAAATGCATAAAATAAGATAC
This sequence comes from Latrodectus geometricus, assembly GCA_026290005.1. NCBI lineage: Eukaryota > Metazoa > Arthropoda > Arachnida > Araneae > Theridiidae > Latrodectus > Latrodectus geometricus. The sequence continues at coordinate 4,025,541 of JAPDSC010093491.1, read as the reverse complement.
AAAATTACAGTAAAACCCATTGAAAGACATTATTCCAAAATATTTTTGTTGATATCCTTTACTAAAGAACTTAAGAACTTGTGATGCATATTAAAGTTCTGTGTTTCCTGTAAATATAACTTAAATCATTATAAATAAATCAATAATGGCACAATAACAAAAATTCAACTATAAATCCAATCAAATTAGAAATAATTATTCCAAGAGGTTTATGTTTTTTTAAATACCTCATAGCTAATAGCTTTAAGTTAATGTGAAGTAGCATGGAAAGTTATGAGAAATACCAAGAGAGAAGCATTCACATACAATCTTTCAAAATTAAGAGGGCTCGGATGTGTTTATCTATTTATCCTTTGGGTAAATTGCACAATCATAAACGTTGTACTAAAAATTTCCCTAATTGATATAATTTTAACAAATTATATACTTATTTATTTAGTTTAATCATATTACATCTTTCGTATCTTCTATGAGTTCAAAAAGCTTCATCAATCTTATAGATGTTTGAAATTACTATTTATATATTGATTGAATAACCTTTCCAAATGTATGGGAAAAGATCAGAAAGAGCTTTATGAGTCTAAGAGTGTGTCTGATATGCTTGACGGCATGCTATCATTTTTAAGCACGAATTCTTATTTTGCCGACATGTACGGTTTGCAACGAATAACAAGCAGTTACATACCACCGTTACTGAGGATGGAGCGGATAATTCCATCCACAGTTTGCCCATGAGCTTTCACATTAATTAGTTAGTTTTTCGATATCTTAATGAAAAGTTAAACTGCTGAAAATGATTGTAATAAAAAAAGAAGTAATTTATTAAAATAGACATAATTCTTTAACTAGGAATTAATGGCAGCCCTTATTATTATATAGAATTATTTACATAAAATTAATAAATATTTTACTTTTTGAACAACTGAAATATATTGTCTGGCTTTTAATTCTCTCCGTATAGCATCCAATGTAAACGAGGATATAATTTGAAATGTTAAAAATATGTAAATCTGAAAATTATGATTCCACTGAATATAGATTATAATTTGCACTTGTAGAAAAACATTTTTTTTTCTTCTAATAAATGAATGTTTTGATAAAGTTACAGAAAAATAAATTATCAGAAATACAACTTTATTTCATCAAAAAACTGCTCTTCTGGCATATACCAACTATTAAAATTATTTCTTATCAAAACAATTCCCCTTTCTACCTGACTCCTAATTAAGCACTTTAAATTAATCAAAATCCCTTTCGCAAGGTACAAAGTGGGAACCATAACTGAGTATCTAGGCGAGCACTGTTTGGCTTCTCTTTGTTGTAAAGCCTTGCCAATGACATTCTCTCGAATTATTCAAGTAGCTTTCGCTCTGCACCCATTACCTTGATTCAGTCTTCATTTGCATATCTAAATGTTTCTCACTCCCCCATAATTTGCGCCTCAATGCCCCCAAGTAGGGAGACAATTATTTCCTGGAAATGGAAGTAGGGTTAAGTAGCTTGTGAGAGCAGAATGGAATGAATCAGAGCCACTATAAGCATTGAGAAGGTGAATAAATTCAACAAAAAATTAATTAAAACTTTCTATACATATTTTAAAATATATTTCCTGAATGTAATTTAAAATATTAATTTGAAATTGTATTAATTAATAAATTATATCTGTGGTAAAGAATTTAAAATGCAACTTGGCAGTAGTTAAAACACTAAAATGTTCTCCTTTTCACATATACATTCTCAATATTTTCAAGAAAAATTATGTTTTGAAAAATAAACACGGACTATTAAAGATATCTGAAAATAAGATGATGAATCACATACGTAAACATTTCAGCTATGAAAAATATACTAATATTAATTTAAAGTTACCTAATGATTTTTATATATTTTTTAATATTTTATCTTGATATATTCCTACTTCCAAACTATTTAACTTAAAAAAAATATATATTTTATATTATTACATTTCTGTTCTGAAGTTATTTACATAAGACGAAAGAATTTTTGATTTTTTTTCCACAGTTTCTTTGCTAACATTCAACGCTCTTAATTTCTTGCCATATAAAAAGAGGAATTACTTCTTCCCTTTCTTTCGCCAAGATCAATTTTTCAAAGTGCGAATGCTAATATTGAATTACAAAGAAAAGAAACAAAATGGGGAGCCATGGATTTTTTTCTTCCATTTTCTTACATAGCACCGATTTTTCTTTTGGGGATATTAATAATATTTCATTCATCTTATATATTGAGTGTAAAAATGCTGAAAACATTCTATTGACAAAATGAATACTTATATTTTTTGCCTAATTTGTTTCTCAAATACCAAGTGTAAGCTCCTTTTTTTCTCTATTTTAGTTCATCCGTCACCTGATTTAACAAAGCTATTTATACATTAGAAAATATATTTGTATAGAAAATTTGAAGGAAACTTTTCTAACATAAGCAATTAAAATATCAATTTTTTAGTATTTCATGCTTTTTAAATGTATTGATTTTTTTAAGTTATCTCAGTTAACAAAAATGTTCAGAAAACTTTTATTTGTCATGTTTAAGTAAAATAATAAAATAAAGTTTGCACTCTTTTAAACTAAGTTAAAATTTCAAATTATTTTCCCTAACTATACATTTTGATTTCGTACATTTATGAATTTGTATGTGTCATCTTATTGCTTAAATATATTTAAAATTATTTAAGCGATAAGATGACACGTACAAATTATAATAAAAATAAGATGACACGTACATCAGCGTCATATAACTAAAAATATGAAGAATTCAAATGAGCAGTTTTATATGTGACTGCTATTCTGAACACTTTCTTAAAAAATACATTCTATACAAGCTTTGTGGTTCAGTTAACATACACGCAGAAGTATCCGAGAACTTTTTGCTGCTATAATTATATGTTAAATCTATTTTTAAAAATGTGGTGTGATCATACTTTTCAATGTATTAGAAAATTTTCCTAAAGTAACTGATTCAATACAAATTTTAAGAAATAACATTTAAAAGTATTTGTTCCATTATTCTTTACAATTTGCTTATGTCTAAGACAGATTAGAGCAAAAACTATTTATTTTTCTAAAGAAATTGTATAAGTGCATCACATACTTCCAGCTGCTATCATAAGCTTGATTACATGCATGAACCCTTTGTTATTAAAAATATTTGAAGTAATATTAAAAAATATTTAAAGTCGATACGTTTTATATAAGAAAAAATGAAATTATGTTAATTTTAACATATGACGTTTTTACTGAGGTTGTAATTATAAAAGGAATATTTGTAGAATATCTATTACTTTATTATAACTTTTCTCTCAATTAAGCGATTTTTTCACAATTTATGTATTTTATTCATGGTAAATAAGTTTATTTTATGATATTATCAAGTCAATTATTCATCTAAGTTTTAGATTGTCATACAAATGTATAATGTTTTATTATTTTTCGTTACTCAAGTTGTTTCCATATATTCTCAGGTTATTTAGATATTATTATCTGTATAATTTGTATTATTAGTTCTATATTATAGTAAACAAAGCAAGATACACATTTATTCCTTTGAAAGCAAAATGATAAACATACTTTTTTACCTTCTCGTTCTTAATTTGTTCAAAAAATTTTATACATAGAGACAGAGCCTTCCAACCAATAAATTATCACTCTAAAATCATTAGTACTGCTAGAAAAGAAATTAAGTTTCTATTAAAAATATTTTTTAGCTTGGAATACATTTCAAAAGATTAATCTCTTCATGATTTAAATTTTCATCGAGTTGAATAAATTCCCTCTATTTACTATTTTAGCCAGAAATGATTGCTTTTCTTGCTAAATCCATTAATACTACCTTATAAAAGTTCAACAACCTGACATGCACTTTGCTTCAGTTAAGTTCTTCCACAATATTGCTTCCATACACTATGTCAACAGTTTGCGGCTAGTTGAAAATGTCATTATTCATTAAACCAAGCGCAATCACATTTCCCCTGCATGGCAGGTTTTCTATTTGTTCCGAAGATTTTCCGCTATTAGATATTTATGGCAATACGGATGTATGATGTCAGTGATTCATCAAAATATCGATATTTAGATGTTTAAGACGGTAAATTTTCTCTTGCACCGTTAACTTTGCGAAACTGTAACTGCGGTCAATATTATTATTTTGGATCTCCATCAAAATACTGAGAAAAGGAGGAAACTGTTTGAATTCTCAGCGGAAATTAAAATGATTGAGCCACTAGATGAAAACTTCGATTCAATCTGCCCATTTTCTAAAATTTATATGAATTTTGAAATTCAAATTAATGTTTCATAATAGTAAAGAATTTCAATCATATTCTTGATAAAATAAATGAAATTGACTTTCGAATAAATGTATGCAGTATTTAGTTTAAATGAAGAATACCGAAGGGAATTTGAAGTTTCTAAAATACGATACTAATTGTGAAAATTGAATTATCATTTAAAATCAAAATATTTTTTTTAATAGTTGTTATTTTTGTATTTGATTTATAATCAACTTTTTTTTTTTAACGTAGAGTATTTCATTTTAAACTATGTTTCCAAATTAAGTAAATTTAATATATCTGCTAAAATACATACATTTGTTAAAAAGAAATGCCAGAATATAAAATTAATTTGTGAATGATGTTTTTTTATTTTTTAAAAATGTTGTTGATTAATGGTAAAAGAAAATTTTTGTTACAATTTACAACCGTGTAATCCAAATTGCTCAGTTAGTTCTGTGAATGTATATCATGTAATAACTAACACAAAAATTTAAAAACATTTATCCATAAAAACACATTTATCTACTTTAAATTTAATTTACTATGCTTACCTTTATAGGGTGAAAATGTTTCAAACAGTTTAAAGTTATTCGAATTATCAGAAACAACTGAAGCAAAACTTCAAATGTTGATCAAAAATTATTTTTTATTGCTCTTGAAGAAGACTTATTATTCTAAAAATCATCTTGAATGTTAATTTAAGCATACATTGGAACACGATAAGAGTGACACATTATACTGCTGTCTAAAACTCGAATACATTTGGTCAAATAAATTAAATTTACATTTCATTTAAATTAATGAATATATCAAATCTAGATTATTTTTATTACACAGGATTTTTAAATAACATTTAAAGATGGTTATAATAAATTATACATGCTATAAGACACTGTAATATTAATGGAGAAACTGTTTGTAAAATTTTACCTTTTTTCCAGAAACATTTTCTTCACATGTGGATCTGACGATAATCAAATTGTTAGCTATCATCATTTATTTTCATTTCAATATTAAGTTTCATCATCTTATGTGTTAATACATCTCAACCTTTCTTCAAGATTCAACTATTCATTTTTCTTAAACTTAATTTTGACATATTTAATTAATATGTCAAAATGTATGTACACTGGCATTAAAAACTTAAATAAGAAATACATTTTTTCACAAACAAGTATGTAGTTTTTGAAAAAGTCAATTTTCGATCAGCACAGGGAAAAGAAAGTTTAATAGAAAGATGATACTTATGTAAATATCAGCAATAAACTGTCATACGGTGCGTCATCGTATGTAGACACTTTGAGTGTTTGAACATGTCACCCTGAAATAGCATCCAGGGCATCAAAATATGTTTGCGGCTGAGAGTTGTTTCAGTCTAGGCAACAATTCTCAACCAAAGTATATGTAAGAAAGTAGGAGCATGGTTTCATAACGCTAACATTAATTTGCACGTGAAAGAGACTATTGTGTGTTTGTGGGGGGGGGGAGATATCTGGAGTGTGTGTGTGTGTGTCAAAGGAGATATTATGTTGAGTATGCAATCCATGAGCTTCATATCTTCGATAGAGACTCATTAACCAGAGATAATCATTGCGATATTTTATGAATGAACCGCATTTGTTCTGAGATGTCCTTGATCCAGTCTTTATTTTTTAGCCGACACTCTTCTTCCACACAGTGACTCTGATTTTGAAGGGGTTCTGATAAATAAAAATATTTATATAGGTTGATTTGACTAGTATACTCTCAGGATATAGAATTGATAAAACATGTGTGGGATGCTTTGAGAGAAGAGATTTTTTTTTATTGTCACGGCACATTCCGAAAAACGTCTTATGTTTTACTCTTAATAACTCTATCTTGCTTAAGTCATGTATTATACGATACTGATCTTAGTAATAAACTTTCACATAATTAACATAGAAACATTCACATAATTCATGATTGGAAAAATGCAATTATATTCTTTTTTAAAAGTTAAGTTTAATAATACCTTTCATGTATTATTGATCCAAATTTATAATATACGTTATACAAATTAGTTTTTTAGATATGTATTCACTGCAAAATACATTTTAAATTAAGGTGGCCCTGATCCTCCTGAATCTTTGGAAGTAAGGAATGTATCCCACCAAAGTGCCCTTTTAGCTTGGATTCCAGGTTTCGATGGAGGTTTATCTCAATCATTTCAACTCAGAATCATCAAAAATCATGAAACAGCTGCAACATTTGTGCACATTCCTATGAATTCTACATCACACTTGCTGACTGGATTAGTGCAAGGGGCTACTTATAATGTTTCCATAGCCGCAAAAAATGCTTTAGGAGAAAGTGAATTTTCACATTCACTGACATTTCGCACAAAAAGTTAGTATAAATATTTTCTTTATATGATCTAATTTATATTATTTAATTTTAGCTTTATTTATGTTATTGATTATACGGGAGTTATAGCTATTAGTTTATGTTACCCTCACTTTATTTCTGTAGTTATTAGTTCAAATTATTTCTGAACAAATGTGCATTAATGCACTGTAACTCATGAAAAGATGATACTTTAAAAATGTTTATTCTTGAAGATTTCGAAAGAGGATTTTCGAGAAAGTTTCAAATACTTATAATTTTATTAAAAACATCATGTTACTTAAGTTGTATATTAGAAGACCAATATGTACACAAACATACATACACATAATATATATATTTCAAAATTTACTTTACATATTCCCTAGTTTTTATAAAAGTTATGCGTCATACAGCCATTCCAAAAACTTGCTTTATATGAATTTTTTTATTTATTGATAAATATTTGTTCTCTATTTGAATATTTAGAACAGAGAGAATAAATTAAAATTTGTAATTATTAACTAACAAGCTGCCTACGAAATTCAAAATGTTAACTGAGATCGATGAAATGGATTTTACTAAATATTAAATATTATTAGAATCATTTCGAGCCTATTTCTAGTTGTATAAGTCTCAAAAATAAATATTTGCACTAGTAACATCATATTTTTTGCATTTAATGTTTTGAATATTTTTTCAATGTTGAACTCTTAATGAATTTAATAAAACTATCAGAAATCATAGAAAATATGTTAGAATAACAAATAATAAAATTAAATATTAGAACATTTTTGCAAAGAAATTAACATTTTTCTTTTTTAATGCATTACATTTTATCAGCTGCAAAATAACAAAAATAAAAGATCATTTCACAAAAAATAAAATGTAAAGGGCATTGATTGCAAGAACTCTTATTAGAATGTTTTTAAGTGAGCCACTTAAAAAAATTACATATAGCCGCTTAAAAAAACATGTCATGTATGTTCTCATTTTTTTGCTCGTAATTAAACTAAGTATATAATCAATGATTTTGCTAAAGTGCTACTTTAGCAAAAACAGCTTAAACCAGTTATGAGTTATATCATGCAGGTCATATATCTTTTTAAGAATTGGTGCAATTTGATTACTCTACCTTGTAAAAGAGAATGCTTTAAAAGTAATTCTGTATATTATGAGTAAAAAGGCTTGTAATTATAAATAGTTTATGCAAAAAGTAATAATTATAAAGTAGTCTACAAACGCTCGTTTAAAAAGAGTGCTTGGAAGTAAATGTCTCAAAAAAGATATTTTTTTTCATTTCTCTCAATTTTTACTGAAATATTACAAAAAAGTATAAATATTGTTGATTGTTCCTTTAATAGGTAGAGGCCCACACATTAATTAAGTTATTCTGTAAAATGAAGTATAATCCTTATTTGTTTTATGAGAATATTTGAAACTCATAAAACATAGAGAGCTGCAATTAATTGCAGCATTTTTCAGACTGCCTTTACAAGCACATATCATAAAATAAAGATATTTCTTATGACAGAAACAGATTAAAATCGTTTCTGGTTAATTTTGATGCAAATTAATTTATGAAACTTTGATAATTTACAGAAAAGTTATATTGTAATATATTAAAAAACTCAAAATGTGTAGTTATAGTTTAAATAATTTCGATATAAATAATACAATATAAGCATAATTTATATTCATGTAACTAATGACAAATTTTCCTTGTGGTAGTGTAATAAATATGACTGAGTAATTGTGTTTGGAAATGGAAGCATCAAAATGTTTCAATATTTATTATAAAATATATTTAATTCAATTTAGCTGTTTAAAATTGAAGATTACAAATGATCCTACTTCTTGACTTTTTAACATACAATTTATAAGTTGGATATATATTATTAGAATCGTTGTTTTTGTTAATGTATGTAGATTTTTTGGATGACTGTAATTTATATTTATATAAACTTGTAAAAGTATGAGTTACAATGCTATACTTTTATTAACCTATATTTAATGTCACTAAAATATATTTCTAAAAAGGGTGAAAAAATAGCTTTTAATTAAAGATCCTAGTGAGACTATTACTTATACTTTTAGAAATAGCACTCGTTATTTTTTATTATCAGAAAAATTAGGACTCATCATTTTATAGGAATTTTCTGAAACTTTGTAATTTTAATTATCTTAATAATTTGATTAACTTCTATGTAATGTATACCAAATATACATTTAGTTGTAATTCAATCATATTAGTATTAGCGTTTCCGTGAATCAAATTTTCCATTTTCTAAATTATTTCAATAAAACACATCTGCAACTTAGAGGAAACGAACTGGCAACACAATGGGAAATAATGAACAATATACTTTCATTCAATATTAATATACAGAATATGTAAAGCAAATTATTATTGAAAGATAAACATTTTTCGATGACATTTTCGATAGAATTGAATTGTTTAATATGAATAATGTATCCGTAATTATAGAGCATTTTAATGCTACAAGATTAAGAAAAGAATATATATTCATTTCATGTAATATAGTGCAAGTTATTAACTATTATACATTTTAAAATTTCCATTAAATATTATTTTAACTATTTATTTATTTTAATAAAACTAAAAACATTATTGAATATTATTGTAAATCTAATTGTGAATTGAAAATTTTATGTTTTGTATGAAGGAGGAAAAAAACGTATTGAAAATTCTTTTACATGATAATTTATAAATAATTTTTAATTTACCCCAAATAAGAGTTATCTATGAGCCAATCAGGAAAATTACGTTTTGATTACTCTTTTATTTTCGGAGAAGTAATAAAAGTATATTATTTATTATTTTACAACACACATTAAAAGAATCAAATGGTTTTCTGCCAAAACTCCGTTGCATTATAGTTTTATTACTCAATCTTATAGTCTAGCTGCTCTTCAGTATTAAAAGTCATAAAAATATATTTGTCCTTGACAATATTGTTTAGAATTGAACTAGGAAGACTTTTGTTTAAAATGTTCACAAGATATTTTACAGACTTATTTAATTTTCACAAGTGAAATTAGAAACAAATATATGTTACATTATAAAAGCTTTTTCTTGATTACATAGATATTATATCAACAACTTTGAGTAAAGTATAAATTTTAGAAACAAATAGTTACACGTAATTTTTAAAGCATATATATAACATTATATAAGTTATATAAATTTATATAAGGATATTAAAATTAACACAATTTTCTTAATCAAATTCCATTTTATTCACGGTTTTTTCAATGTACTCTCTAACGAATTTGTAAATGTTTATATCAAGATTATAGTTTTCATAAAATATGCCTTTACTTATAAATTAGCAAATACTAAAATCTAAACTTTCCAAAACGAAGTGTTTCAAAGAAGAAGAGAAGAAATAAATTTAGTGGTATAAGAAATAAAAAAAATTGTACCTTACATGATTTGATCCCCAAAGCACAATTATTTTCTTTTACCTGGAATTATTTATCTGTATTTCATTTTATACAACGAATTTTCCTTTCATCAAAATTAGTTTACTTCCTTTTTTTTCTTTTAAAAGAGTCATTATTTAGCCTAATCATCAACTGAAAGCTGCAGTTTTTTTTATATCAGTGGATTTTCTTTCCCTAATTTATATTCAGAATGTTCCTCACGTAATAAATTCTCATTAGGTTTTGAAGCAGTTAGTCCTCCATATATCATATAGATTACCGTGCCACTTACCCTCTTCATTGCTATTTTAATTAACTACGTATTGTTTAGATAATGGTAAGTAAGAATAAAAATATGTAGTTTTTTATTCAAATTAATTATGTAAACATTAAAATGTTTGAAATACTGTGTCTTAAGAGATTCAACAATGCAAGTAAATTTTTAGGCTTACCTGTTATGGACTCTACTATTTCTGGACCAGTATCCAGTGGTAGTTCTGCAGAATTTTTACCAACTTGGTTAATGGCAGCTGCTGTCATTGGTGGCTTAGTTGTAGTAGCCAATTTATTGGTCTGTATTATTTACATCAGACGAGGAAAATGGTGCAGCAATCACCAAACAGGTAAGTTAATTTGAATATTGTTTTGAATATTCAATATTTAAATAAAAATATCTAACACCTGCCTCATGAAAGATTTTTAAAATATTTTTATCAAGGGATATTTTTAAACAGTATAAAATTTGTGAAGTCTTATTATATTAGAGATATCATATTTAATTTTACAGTGCTCGTTATTTGTGGTAAAAATATGTAACGTAACTTTTTAAATACAAAAGTATTAAAATAACATTTCAAAAGTTATGATGACAAAGTTATTTGAAGGCATAAATTTCAAAATAAAATTGAAAGAGAGAAATTAGGAACTAAACAAGTTATATTATGAAAATAAAAGTTTAGTTAGAAATTCTCAAAACTATATGCATGTTATATAAAGTATACAATCTGAAGACATTATAAAATATATATTATGAAAAGCTTGTATAGTGAAAAATTCAACACATATTAAAAAATTAAAAGTACAAAAAGGTAATAGAAATTATTAAATAAATAGTTTATAGAAAATATATATAGAAATAAGGTATTTTCAAAAAAAAATTGCGGAGATAATATTTTATTATAAATTTTTGCTTAAAATAAAATGTTTTTTTATCATTAAAATATCCCTTTTTCTCAACACCATAATATTTTTTTTAAGATTTCTCTATCATAATAAAAATTGATTTCTCAATAACAACTGAAAATAAATTTTTATACTTACATTTATTTTATTCTAACAATTAATAAAGTGTAAAAATAGTTTTCATCTTTATAATGATTTTTCTAATTTAATATAGTGATTAAATATTTAATGGAATGGTTTATTTAATTCCATTGTCATTTATATATAATTGTATTAATGCAATGTTGAAGTATATCGTTTTATGGAGAACATAGTGCTAAAAGTAATTCAGATACGAAAAAGATAGTGGATGCATGAAATTGCTATTTTAAGATAATTAAGATACTGAGACTTGAAAGGAAAATAATAACAAAATATTCGTCTGTTATAATGGAATGCAAAATCTTTAAGTTACGTTTTGTAGAAAATATTCAAATTTTGATATTTGAATCATTTCTACATCAAATTGAAAAAAAAAAAAACATAAGAACATATGATATTACAAATGTTATAAGATAGCTAATATTCCACATATTATACTAATCATAAATGAAAAAATAGATGGACGTATAGAAAAAGAGCAATAAATCCAAGTGTTAAAGTTTAAGAAAAAATAAGATTTGTCAAGAATATTTTATTCAACTACAATGTACCTATATTTGAAATCGTATTTTTATATATTATCAATGTTTCTAAGCTTTTATTACAGAAAAATATACAAGTAGAAAGATTAACAAAATCCAGTTGTATACTAAAATTGAATAAAATAAATATTTTAGACATTTTTCTATGAAAAAAATATGTGTAACAATAAATAGTAACATTACGAAAAAAAATGGATAAAAATTATCTTGATATCAAAAAGTGTTAAATTGTGTTGAATGATTCCAAATTAGAAGAAAATATACAACAATACATTAATCAATAACATTTTAGCTAGGAAAATCATAACATTCTTTTTTTAAATCACAGGCTTCTAAAATTTTATAAAAACAGATATAAATAATTCTTTTAGTAATTCCAAATTATTATAATTCTTAATGCTTCTTATATTTGTCATTTACTTCTGTAGCATCAAATATTATTTATTTAAAATTTAATATCGTAGTGAGTGAGCTAATCTGTATTTTAATATTTTCACTAAAATAATGATTGAAATTATGATATCTAAAAATTTCTAACCAAATCCTGCTCTGAAAAATATAATCATTGGTAATACGATGTACACATAATAAACAAATGATTATAAAAATCATATAGGTAATAACGTATTGATTACAAAAAAATGTTATTAAAAATTGGAATTTGGTTCAAGATTCCCTTTTATTTTTGTTATTTTAATTAATTACCCATTAAAATAATTGATTTACCATTTAAAATACTTTCACATTAAAATAGTGAAAGTATTTTAAAAGCAAATGTACTTGCATTGAAGTACATTAATATTAAAGAATTAACAGAAACGCCTCAAGAAATATGACATTTTGAAAATAGAGATATTTTGAAATTTTGAGTTTAAGAAGACAAAATAATTTGACTTATCATAACAATGATCACATTTAATAACGTTTTAATTACTTACAGATTATTGAACGGCATTATCATCGTAAAATTTTGGAATCGATGATCCAACCATTGGATTTGGTTAATTTATCCAAATTTTATCTGACATTTAACTGTTAGCAACCAGTCGTAAGCAACCATAATTTGAAATTTCCGATTGAATAATTTTTCATTTAAAAAACCTGACAGATACAGTGTTGAAAATGTAAAAATCAATTCTAAAATATCTGGCTTCTGACGAACTCAATCTCTATTGCTGCTAAAAGTGACAGCTTTGTGCAATGGCAAAACCATGTATTTCCCTAATCATTCTGTTATTTATAAAAAAAAGTTTTCTGTTATTTATAAAAAATATGCTTTTATTTTGAATGGCATTAAACTGTTCATCACTGATTATTCAATAAGATAAATTATTATTTTCTAAATTCATACACTGTACTAATTTTTAACATAAACTTAGAAAACACTATGAATTAAATTGAATAATATTTTCTCAATTTCTTTACTCTACTTCCTTAATGCAAGATAATTCCCTAGATGAATGAGAATAAAATCCTGACTCGCCCTCACTTTCTTGAATGATAGATGACTAAAGATTTACTCTTTCCATTCATGAGATTGCCTTATCACGCCCTTCCCTTGTTGACAACAGACTATACTATCTCAAACATATTTATCTGTTAAAACAAAACACACAATTATTTCATTCAATTAAATACGAAGAAAGGTTAAACAAAAGAAAAAGTAAAATATTGGAATTTTTTCTTTCAAACTACTTTATTTAATTTCAGTATCAAAAGTTTTAGTATAAAAAATGAAAATTACACAAATTTTAATAAAATTAAAGAATGTATGTTATGAAAATTTTAAAAAGTGTCTTCTGTTTCACTAATTATTGCGAAGTATTTTTGTGTTGTTAATCTCTTACCTCAGTAAAGGATGTTCGTAGATTCAAGATAAAACATTTTATCACTTATCATTTCCTTTAACTCCGAACAGCTGTAATTTATTATAAGTCTGTGTTTTCCTCTTCTGGTATAGGGATACAAAGAAACATCTTCATTTCCAATATTTTCTTCTAATTCCAAACAGCTGCTTTTTATGAGGATATTTCTCAGATTTCTGCTCGTATTCTTATCAAGATGTTAACGTAGTTGAGAGTGTTTGAAGGAAAGAAAAAACAATCAGCGAAATACAATAGCATTAAAAATTAAGCATTGAATAAAATATAAATTATAATAAATATAAATAGACTTTTATATTGAATTTTTTTGTAGTTTTTCTTTTTCTGTATAGAAATTAAAACAAATAGTGTCACATTGGTTAAGAAATATTACACCGATAATCAGAATGAGCACAAACTTCGAAGGTGTTATTTTTTTACTTATCATACAAAAACTAGTTAATATTGAATAGATATTTCCATTTTTAAGAAAAATATAATGTTCATACTCATCGTTAAAATGTGTTTGAATTTGAACATATAAATACACCAAAATACAATGTAGATATAATTCCATAAATGTTTAATACCATTTGAAACTATTCAAATTTATTTTCTGAACAATAAAATATTGTCTTGTTTGATATAAATTCAAATGTATAAATAAGATAATTATTTTTAAGATACGAATTCTAATGTATGAGGATTTTAACAAATATTTATTAAAAAAATAAACTTTGCAAAACAAAGGTGATAAAAATGAAAGAGTAAATATGAAAAAGTGAACTTGTTCCCGCATTGACAAATTTCTTATTGGGTGTTGGCAAATGGGAAAAAGAATGTTTCTTTTGCAAATGCACTAAGACAAAAGTTTCGTTATGTATAAGTTAGTATTCAGAAACATATTTTATTTAATGTTCTGTTTGTATGACAGGTTTTGTTTTTTTCCGACTGTCTATAAACAAGCTTCTGCTCTTTCATTAATTAAATAAATAAATTTGTGTATTTATTTCTCATATGGTGAAAAACATGAAATTGCGTAATGAAATTTAACAACCATTCGTTATATTTTGTTTAAGGGAGTTAAATTAAGTACTATTCTTTAAAACTAGAAGCTATAATTTATGAGTTACTTGAGTTTTTATAATTAATTGGTTAAGAGTAAATAAATAGTTTGCAGTCTTAGTAAATTTGAACAGAACACGGATATGAAATTTTGTAATAAGCATATGAATTTCGCGAAAATTATAATTTAACAATTTTTTTCTTACTCCTTTATTATGCTGTCTCTTATCGAATTACTAGTTACTTAAGCTAACGATCTATAATAAGAAATTACTTTGAAAATAATCTGTTTTAATATTTTTAGTAGAATTTTGAAATTTTAATAACATTCATACATGTAGGCACTGATATTCCACATCAAGAAATTTATAATTAAAAGTAAATAATTCTATTAATTTTTTAAGTAATTTTTGACGTGTCTTTAATTATTGGTTTTAACTTCCTAAATGGTGTTTGCGAAGCATATTATAAATAGAAGTTATGATTTGATAATTCATTAGCAAGCAATGTTTAAATGTTAATTTATTCTTTTTTGTTTATTTTTTTAATTTTGTTTATTTGCTTCATTTAACTATTCAAGAGCTTTTGGAACAAAAGACATTCGCATTTCCGATTATTAGTTTAATTTATAACAATACTGTTATTTTTTTACGAAAATAATCTTTTTCCAATAGTTTTTAAAGCAAATTTTTTCTAAATTTGTATTACTTTTCGGAATTTTTGAGTCAATATTTATTTTATTATTGAAAATAAAATAATGCTTATATTAGATTTTAAAGTTAAATTTAATTATAATAAACTGCAATATTATTTTTTTAGTTAATTGTGTAAATAAGAACAGTATTAATTTTTTTAATATTTATTTAGCTTATTTATTTATTTCAGACATTGTACTACTAGCTTATATTTTTATCAAAATAACTTATAAAAAACATAAAAATTACTTGCTTCAAATATCTTGTAATAATAAAATAAGATGTCTAATGAAATTATTCTATTATAATAGCACAAAATGATTAATAAATATTTTATTATGATACAGTTTTCATAAAACTGAATTATTCTTATTTTAAATTTTAATTTACTATTTTTAAAGATTTCTTTAAATATTTATCAAATATAGTGTCAAATTAAGTGTCGCACGGGTTTGCTTGTTTTTTTCATTCAAATGTATTATATACGATTTGATTCATTTGACTTTATTTTTTTATAAGAGAATTTTAGAATGTATGAATTGCATTCAATTATTAGTTATCAATTATGTAAAAAAAAATTTATTAGTGACTAATCAAACATATTTATGATTTTTTATAATATATTTGTTTATAAGTTTCACTGAAAATTATTTCTTTCAAAATCAATTATTTATGATATTGAAAATGAGATGAAAACGATTTATGATATCGTTATATTTAAAAAAAAAAAAAAAATAGGAAAATATACATCACTTTTCAATAATTACAGATACCAGTTAAATAGATGTATATGTACTATTAATCTTCCATTCGAAGTTTTTAATAGATAGTTAAAGTTATTGTATTCTTATCTATAATTACGAGTGGAATGATTAATTATTTTTCTTTTAAAAACTACATTTTGGTTTTAAATAAATAGTTTTATTTATCAACTTAAAAACGCATTGATAAATATCTTTAGAATAAACATAAGTTTCTACTTTGGAAAAAAGGAAGAAAATTGATATTTTAATTAATTTTTTATACAAGAAAAGTTTTACAATTTAAAACAATTATGAGTTTGTAATATGAGAAATGCTTTTTACTTACAGGTTATTCTATCATTTAATTTATATTAAAAATTCAGGCACATGATATTCTTAAATTTATATTTTATATGTCTAATTGATGTTTTTAAACAAATAATTATTCCTGTAATAATAATTTGCACGCAAATTATATGTACATAAAAAAACTATAAATGGAAAACAATTTATTGTTTAAAGCTTAAAATATTAATTTATACGATATTTGTTGCATATATATTTTTCAATTAAAATATTAGAATGTAAAGATGACAATAATATAAGGAAACCCTTTATACTTCTTTATATGATAGACTAAAAATTTTTAAAGTAGTTTCATTTGTCTTTTCATTAAAGACCATCAAAGCAGTTTTAAAATAAACTGTGATCATGGTGATTTTTGAATAAAGATGCAACTTACATAAATGGATGCTATCATTTCGATTTTTTCAGCATTCAGTCCCAAGATTTCACTAGTAAAAATAACAGAATGAAATAGAAAAAATTGTTTTCGAAAATAAATTTATGTAATTGTTCCAAAAAGAAAATAATACATACACACGTATGTATGTATGTATGTATGTATATATTAGTTAACAATCAAAAAATTAAACATAATTTTATTGACATTATTTTTATGAATGCGATCTCAGTTTTTCATTTAACCACATTGAATGTATTTTACGTCTTTACTCATATTTATATTAGATCATATTTATACATAAAAATTACAATTACAATTTTTATTCAAATTAAATCAACTTACCAAACATACTAGATTAGAATACACGTTTAATTTTTTGAAACTTAGCTGTAAAATTCTTTCGCTGATCATGATTTTATTAAAGAAATCAATAAATTGAAATTACATCACTTACTTTTATAAATAATTTGATGCATACATAATTTTTCACTGTTTTCCAATTCCGGTTTTAGTTTATTATAAGCTTTTGTATAATATTTCACTGGTAAGATTTATCAAAATTTGAATTTTTCAGACATTATGCGAAAAAATTGATTAATATGTATCAATTAACGTGAATGTATATTTTCGTAAAAATTTAAACACTGGAACAAAAATAAAAAAATATCTATGTTTCTGTTGTTGTTTTTGATGACACTTGGCAACGCCAAGCCCGCCCGTCAGAGACTAGGCGATTAAAGTCAGAGAGAGCGTCTTCTGTTTTACAATAGAGCACCCTCATACGAAGGTGGAATCTATGTTTCTAGATTAACTATGCTCATACGAGCTTTTAAATTTTAGAAATAACTTTTGAAGCAAAGAGATTTAAATTGTAATTTAATATGCAGTATTTTTTGTTTGGTTTTGTATATTTTATTTATAAAGATGCAAAGAAAACATTAACATTAGGATACATTTCTGTTCTAAGTCTTATTTATAAATTTGGAATTAAAATAATGTTATTTACCTTTTCATGAAAATAAAATAAATATATCTCAATTTTGTATCTAGCTACTATGCAATTAATCATATAAGTAACAGAATTCTTTATTTCAATGATTATATGCTTTTACCATTATATAATATATTATATCACATACCTTTTAAAAATAAACAGCATCTGAGCCTTTGATGAGTGGCATTACATATTCATTTGATATTGTATAATGATGCATTATTTCAAATTGTATTACGAATATCGTATCAACAACTTAGATTAAGCATGTTAATCATATTTAAATTAAAATGCAATATTGCATTTATAATTTTGTATTTTTTAAATTCTAATTTAATTTTATTATTCAAGTATAATTTCTGAATAATTTAATTTATTATTAATTGTAACTCATTTATACATTAAAAAACGTATGAAAATGATTTTAACTTTTTAAAATTAAATAAAGGTATAAAATAGAAAATTAAAAAATATTAAATTTACAACATATTTTTATTTGATTCTTAAATCAGAGAAATATTTCTTTCATATTTTATAATTTACATTATTTATATAATAATGCTTACAAATTCAATTGTTTCCTTGAAAAACTGAATTGTAGGGAAAAACAGTCCAATGACGATTAGATTTTTAAAAATAATTATGTAATGTTTACGCTTCTTACTTTATTGTTTCGATATTGTATGAAATTTAATAAAGACGCATTAAAAAGTTCTAAAATAATTTGTCTATCTTTAAGATTATACAAGTTTTAGTCATTTTAGATACTTAAATAATATTAACTGGATTCAAAATTTTGGCATTAAATAACTCCAAATATTATCAATATGAATTCATTTTTTCATATTTTCCAAAAGACTAAACTGTCCCTGCCTAATTATTAATTCCAAATAATTTCATGTTCCATGATTTTGTAGTTTAAAATGTTTCAAAATTTAGTTAAATATTTGTCAATTATAAAGATTTGTTAACAACACATTTTATTAACTATCATGGCTAGAATGAGGTAGCAAATTTTTCTATAAAGCTGCTATTCCATACACTTAAATTTCAAATTTATCTCAACTTATTTTTAAAAAGAATTAGTCCCATTTTAAACTTATAGATCGATTTTACAATTTATTATGAAGAATTAGATAATATGAGAGATGAACGTAATATCAACAAATTCTATTAACTATTACTCAAATATTTCCTCATAAGAATTTCTTCTATAGCTTACTATAAAAAAATAAGAAGTACATATTTTAATAAATATTGGATGCCACATACAACTTAATTTACTCTGGAAAAAAACTATTTACCTTGAATATTAGTTGTTTTAATTCACTTTTGAAATGAAGTAAAAATAAGCTGTAAAATTGTAGTATCATAATTACTTTAATTGATTAGATGAATTTAATCAAACATGAACTTATATTAAAAATAAAAAAAAATTCTTTAAATTTTACTTAGCTTTACAGTAATGTTTTAAATTCTTTCTTTCTTTTTTTTTCTTCTAAAATTAAGCAAAAATGTTTTATCTTAGTTATAGAAAAGAATTGAATAAATTTAATAAAACAATTACCAACGTTAATGCCGCCTACTCTGTTTGGTGGTCAGCATTCCTGACTGCGGATAGGGAGGTCTTGGTTCGAATACCAGTCGGGGCATGGATGTACTTTCTCTTTCTCATGTTTTTGTCCTTTCCTTGTATGAATGGGTTGTGAATAGTTCCCTACCCTATAAACGGGTTTCTATGGCATGTGTGTACTGAGGAAGTCGGACTCCACACCCAATTGCGGTTCAGTTGAAAGAGTGGAGCAGCGCACCCATACTGCCAACCTGGCTGGCACTCGACAAAAAAAAAAAAAAAAAAAAAAAAAAAAACGTTACTATAAGTAATTTAAACCAATATGATAATAATTAAGCACACAGAATACATACTTATTATTTGCTTTGAGTTTTAATTAATTTTAAATTTATCAACAATGTTTAAAAAGATTTGGTTGAATTGAAGAGACGTTGAATTGTGGAAAATTTTAAGGATTTCTTCCAATGATGTGTTAAGTGTAAATTAATAATGCATCTTACTTAGCATAAATAATTTCATTTTGGAAAAATATGAGATAATGATGATTTATGATTGCATATTAAATGAAATTAGGGGTATTTTTAAAGACCGATATATACTTTGAAAGTGACACTAATTCATTGAAAATTATACATTTGAAACCTTTTCAGAAAAAAAATTTGCAATCATCTATTAATTGTATGACATAAATATTGAAATTTATTCAAGAAATGTATGCATGTTTTTAGTAAAAATCGTGTGTCACCAAGAATCTCCTAATCAATGGGGAAAATATTGAATGCACTGCAATGGTAAAAAGGTTTCTAAGTTTACAGAAAGTGAAGTTTTTATCCCTTAAAATTAAATTAATGAATCAAGTGCTATTGGATTACAAAATAATCAAATCAATTCTTTGTTTCCAAAATTGTTAAAGCAAACAATATATGGAGTTTTGATCCTTAAGATTAGGAATACTGATTTCTTCAAAACAAAAATTAAACCAATAAAAATGCATAAATAATTCTACAAATATAAACAATAAACCAAAAGTAAAAATATAAAAAATTTGCGAAAACCGTATTCTTCTAATAAAAGCAAAACATGTCTTTACAACTTAAAAAAAAGAAAAAAAAAACCTTTATTTGATGACTTTTTGAAAATCAACTTTTAATGGATATAAATTCTTGTTTTAAAAAAAAAAAAAAAAAAAAAAAAAAAAAACCTTCTGAATTTCGGTTTAAATAATGATGTTCAAATTCCTTTATTTCTTTGTTTATGAGCAATACAAACATAATTAAAATCATTTGTACTGGAGTTTTAATAATTATCCTCTGATAATATTCTACTTTCTGTGACGAATTTCTACGGTGAAATACATTTTCCTAGCAGAATTGAGTAATTTTGTAGTATACGAAACAATTAAGCACATAAACTGAGCTAAACTCATAAATAAACCAAGAAGCAGGAAACAATTAATCAAAATAAGTATATTGTAAAAAGTATCAATGCCATGCAACACATGTTACTCATTTCCAGAATCAGAAGATTAGAAATAACATAAATTATTACAAAACTTCTACTTACTTTTAAGTGGAAACACTTTAATATTTAAACAAGTCAAATAAATTAAAAAAACTATAAAAAAATATATAATAATTATAAAAATATATAATAATTATAAAAACATGTAAGGTAAGATATCGCTGCAATGTATATATTTTATTTCATTTTATCAAAGGGTTTTTTTTTTTTTTTTTTTTTTTTTTTTTTTTTTTTTTTTTTTTTTTTAACATACATTATCTTTTAAAATATATATAATCTTTTTACATAATGATTGGTACACTGTTTTCTTGGTTTCTACACATGATTCCATTAAATAAAATAATATAAGAATGAAGAAAATAATTAAAATTAATTTCAATATTTTTATTATAACCCATAAAGTTTATGCATTAAACTTTTTATGTTAAATTCACCATGTGATGATATGTATTCCATTTTTTATTGTTAATCAAAGCTGGCATATGCATATTATTTCTAGTTTTTTCCTCGCATTTCATGCATGTCACAAGTATAAACTAAATCTTACGTACTACTGAAAACATTTTAAACAATTTTTACAAGCAATTCATTAAAATTAAATGAGAAATTAATTAAGAAAACATAATGAAACAAAGTGAAAAATAAAGTAATTTTTAATAATGCATAAAATATTGTAATATTTTTAAATATAAATAGTATCTAAAATTAAAGATTTCTAAAATAGTGATTTTTATTAGATTAAGCTTTGATGTCGTAAGACATTTATTTTGACAAGTATCTTGTAGAATATTAGTTTACTTTTTGTTTTGTTTTTTATTTTGTTGTAAATAAAACTAATATTTGACAATCTGTTGTACATTATAAATAACTATAAGCTAGTGTAATAACTTATTTTTTTTATCTCTGTCATTTAATGTAGGGGGACATTATATTATAAATATTATATATTTAATAAAAATCGTTAATTATTATTTTCGATATAATTATGATCATAAACTATTATTTATGTAAAAAAGAAAATATTTAGTTATTTTGTTTTTTTTATTTAAATTTTACTTAATAAACCACTTTTGTTTAACTTTTTAATGATTTGAGCAGCAAACTATGCTTTCCTAATGTATAATCTTTTGATATTAAAATAAAAAATGAATCTCCATATAAATAAAAATCTTTAAATATAGTTTTCTTTACATATTTTTTTCAGTGTTTGCAAATAAATAAAATTATATCAAATGAATTCACAAAAAAAAAAAATGAAATTCATTTATTCAAAATGATTTAGAAAAACTAATCACAGATTATTTGTAAAATTTATCCAGATTTAAAATACTCAAAAAAGTGCATAAAATTATTGAATATTCCTATCATAATGATAAACGTGGTTAAGAAAATTTTGTCTATTTTTTGGAATGTAGAAATTAATATAAAATAATATA
>JAPDSC010093491.1:3982992-4002419 GCA_026290005.1 Latrodectus geometricus | reverse complement strand
ATAAGAAATCTTTTGTTTGAGAATATATTTATTTTATTAACCAATTACTAGTTTAAAAACAATCCGAGCAGCTTAATTTTGAAAAATAAAAGTTACCAAACAATGGGAATAATTATTAGAAAATGCAATTTTCTAATTTGTTGAATTCTAATTCTTTAATTATAATTTTTGTATGATAAAAAATTAATAACAATTTTTTATCAAATAAACATGTTCTTCATTCATTTAGCTAATAATATATTAAGTTTAACCTAATGCCATTTTATTTAGTTATTTCTACCCTTATTATTCCTGATTCTTTGAATTTTAACATTTAAAAATTATATCCATTTATTTAATTAGCAGTTCTTACATAGTAAATTTTTATGAAACATTTTAATTAGCATTCAACTTTTATAATAAATTTACAATGTATATATACAAGTCAAAATATTTAATTCCTATAATTTCTCAAATAATAAATTTTAATTACAGGGCAAAACTTTTCAAAATTAAAAGTATATTATTAAGGCCATTGAGCTAAGTTTAACGAAATTATTTTAAAGAAACCACACAAAACCAGAATTGAAGTTAAGTAATTGATGTGTGCACCAAGTTTGAAATATTAAAATTTCTGTCATATAAAAATATTTATGAAAAAATACTTTATTTAAAATCACTATATTATATAAAAACTGATGTACATTGGTTATCATTAATTAAGGATAATTCACAAAAATGACGATACCGCAAAAACTTTAGGTAAATTGATATAATTTATACACGTTATACAACACATGAGAAGGCACAGAATACTATCATAAGAATCTCCAGATTATATATTATAAATAATAGAATATGCATATAATTAAGAAATGAGTGGTGTAAATTTAACACAGAAGAAGTACCTTTAAAATGAGGCTTGAACCCCCCTCCCCAGGTGCAATACAGCACATGCAGCTCTCAATAATGCTGCTTATTAATTATGTGGGAAATGCGAGCCATCACTCTTCCAAAGCAGTTGGAAGCGTCCTAGAGCATCCTAAACATGTTCGATTGCCGTTAGATACCTTAAGACAATCGAACATGTTTGGGATGCTCTAAAACATAGGACGCGAGCATTTTTGGGACGGTGTTTGACATGACCACAGCATGCACTCTGATGGTTCCTATTCCAGACAAGCATCCACTATGTGAGCCATGTGTGGTCTCGCATTATCATCATTATAATCCTGTAGCACGAAAGTATCACGTGTGACCTCATCATAAGGGCACACATAATCTTCCAGGATGTCATCTCTATAGGTGTAAGCATTAAGATTTCCACGGGGAATGAGATCTGCTCACCCTCTTTCATCAGATAACTAACCAAACACAGACACTACCTGATCGGTATGCCTCTCATTACGGGTGTTTGATGAATGAAAAAAATTTCATCCTTAAAAAGAAAAGCCCTCCATTAATCACGCATTCTGTGCACATATTGACGTTTATTGCAATCTCACGTATGGCTTGACGTAAGTGGGACACAAATGTCTGGGTCCCTTGAATGAAAACCAGGTTCAAAAAGCAGCGAGGGAGCATCTGAATTCAAGGGCAGTTTTGGTTCTATTCCTCAATGCGCAAATTGATAAATATCAGTCATTGGCACTCGTGGTAGCTTGTGGATGTCCTTGCCTGAACCTCATGAATGCCAAATTCATGGTTAGAAATTGTTGCCAAAATCTAAGAATCAAATTTAACCATTTTTAGATTTCTATCTGGCTTTGAACTGTCTCTGATCTTCCAATAGCTCACCATCGAAATCGTTCAATCAAATGATGGCTGGAGGCCATTGTCACAATTTCGCTATACCAAACTTCTAATCTCTGACACGCAGAGACAATTGCTAATGCTTAAACTTGTACTTTTTGTTTAGAAGTAGAGTTGAAATCTACTGAATTTTACAGAGAATAATGGAAGGCTTACTATATATATAAGTAATAAAGATAATGATAAGTTTAATCAGTAAAGAAATACAAACATTTATTCTTTTTCGGAGATTTATGGTGATTTGAAAAATTAAACTTTCGCACCCTTTGTAAGAGCTTTTTCTACTTACTTTTCTTTCTCATTACTGAAAGTTTTCTGCAAAAACAAAAACAGTGACGTAGCTTGATGGTAAATATATTTAAAATAAAGTCTGAAACTAATTCCCTCAAATACTGCTGTCATAATTCCTATTGTCCCTGTTATAGTATAATTAAGCTTTAGGTTTCAAAACATTTCTGTTTTTCAAGTGTTATTGATAGTTTATCGAAAATAACAACCCTAAAAAATGTAGAATTTACAGCATGCCAATTTAATGATAAATGTACAAAAATTCCTGCCTTTGGGTTGATATAAATGTTTTATAATAACTTTGAACTGCCCTTCCAATCCTTAATGATTTGTTTTAAAACTTATGTTATGAGCTTTTTATTCTCAGAAAATCTCATCAGCTACCAAAGGAAAAATTTACCATGGCAAAGCTAATTGACAAATTATTTCTAATATGAATTCGGGATATTATTTTTTTGAAAATAATTATTATTCTAAGAAGTAAAATGAGTATTGCTTAAATATTTTTCTGACAAATTTAGAACAACTTCTATTAATATTTTTATTTATAAATTTTCCTAATTAGCAAGACACGCATTTCAAATGAACTTTAAAAAAATTATACTTTGAATTTATCTTTAGGCTTCTATTATTTTACAAAATTTATTTAATTTAGTTTGTTTTATGTGCAAAGTACGCAAATTTACTTATTTTACTCTGTTGCTTTATTATGTAAAATTTTAAATGTTAAATATTGTATATTTTATTTAAGTAAAAAGTATGGTTTAATAAACCATGAAGACAGTTTTTATATTTGATTAAGTTGAAACTAGATAAAATTTCATAATAGAAGCTATTTTCATTTTCCAATTGCAAAGCAAATATTTTGTAGGAATTTTTGAAACCATGAAACTTAATTAAATTCAGAGTAGATATTTTTATTAAAAATAATTAAAAAATAAGGCGAAATAAATTAATTAATATCAAGAAAAGAATTCTCAAATAAAGTAATACTTAAAAAAATTTATTGAGTATTAATCACGAAATCTTATAACATTTTTCAAATGAATAGAAATAAGTAAAAAAAGAGTATTTAAATTATTCATCAATTGATAATATAGTGCAATTTTTTATTTAAAATTTAAAATAAGATATACAATTGTTGATAGTTTATTTAACGAAAAAATTTAATTTTATTTAAAATGATAATTACGTTTAATTCCCGAAAGTGTCTGTAATTAAATTATAATACTAGCTAATTATTTTAATATTTTTCAAAGAAACATAAATAAAATTCAATTTAACAAAAATTTATTTTGATTGAACGAAGGCCTAATGTCATTTGAAGAAATACTTAACATTTTAAAATTATTTTCAGAATTAAATGACAAAAAAAAAATGTGTGCAACTAATCATAATTAATTGGAATCATTCATCAAATGAAATGCAGTAGTGATAATTTTTACAAATAATAAATTAAATTTAAAAATGATCATTTTTATTATTTCATTTTCATTCCGGAAATTAATTGCTGCATTGATATTAAATAACATATAATAACTTCTCAAAAGGAAGACAAAAAAATGTTTACACAAAAAATGTCTTTTTTCTAACTGGATATTTGCCTATTTTAAAAGTATTTTCTTAATTTTTTACTTTGTTTAAAACAATCAAAATACTTTAAAATTACAAATGCTTATAAATAGGAAAATAATAAGTATATTAAGGAAAGCCACAAAAATATTATCAGATTGCAATTAATGATAATTTGGCATACCATTTTAGGTGCCTATTTATTAGATTCCCAAATACTGCCAATTGCACATTTATCCAGTTTTATGCAGTGTAACGTATAATCATTCCCATTCAATTATTATACTGTTATTAATTCAGCTCTATATTTGTGTATAAGTGTATGTCAGCGTCCGGGTACTCAATTTATTCCTTTAGGAAGAATTGAAAATCTTAAGAAATGAAAATATTTTATGCAAATTTGAATTAATTATTTATTTAGATTTCTTAATTTTTATTCTCAATGCAAAAGAAAGCATTTGAAATATTTAAATGTATGTACATTCATTACTAAAGTCATAATGAAACTTCTCAAAGTGAAATAAATAAGTAGATTTTATCATAAGATAAACAAGTCTTAAAAAATAAATATACAATGAATGTTAATATATTTGAAAAATTTCTTAAATTTACTTAATAAAGCCTTGCCTTACTTAATGCTAACCAATTTATAATAAATTATTTAGTTTCTTTTAAAAAATGTTCTTCACTTCTAAGAATTGTTTTCGAAACTTTGTCAATATTTGATTGTATAAGGAAGTTTTGAAACCAATTTTCATAAAATTATTTAAATATATGTAGATAAGAAAAAATATAATCTAATTGCTCTAAATGAAAATTTAAATATTAAATATACATAAAAAAACAACTTTTTCAAATTTTAATTTCCAGTTGCGTTATATATATATATATATATATATATATATATATATATATTGTAAGGTGATCTCTGCAAAAATTCTGGATATTTAAAGATATGAAAAAAAGTTTTTTATTTGTCTACGATATGTCTGAAGAAAAGTATTCAGAAATCAAAACAAATCTGGTAAAAGGAAATAATTCTACGTCAGTGGGGAAAGTTGAAACTTGACTCCTAAGGAAATTGAGTGGTGGTGAGAAGTCCTATAAGCTAAAGGCATGTAGTTAGATAGAATATTTACCATTGCATCCATTCAAAATTTTTCATGTAAGGAATTCCTTTCTGCTCACCTGACAGCAAAAAATTATTTGCTTCAGATTTTCTTGCTCGTAAGGAATTGGACAAAGACAATTAGCGGGAATTTATGAGGACAGAAGAAACCCATTACCATTTGAAAGGATTTGTCAATGTAGAAAATTTCCGAATATGGGCTTCACAAAACCCACTTGCAAATTAACCAAAATCTTTACTTAGTGCAAAGATGTGATGCAGATTACTGCACGATGTATAGATGGTTTCGGTCATGTTATTTGAACTGGCTGAGATAAATAATTTCAGGTTTTATACAACCATGTCACCCCACCTCTTTAACAGCATTGATAAGTAAATAGAGAATAGGATCATTCCGGTGCAAGATGGCTCTGCTCTGCGTATTGCAAATCTAATCAATCAGTTATTGAAGTAGCATTCTGAAATGCTATGATTAACAGCCATCAATTCACTGCAACCTGATCTTGATCACTTAATCTTAATCTTTGTAACTTAAGGCTTTGGGGCTACCTAAAAAATGTTGAAAGCACCAATTGCAAACGCCTCTGAAGTGAAAATAAGTATTTCGTAGCACATTTGAAACACTTCGTTGTGAGTTGCGGATTACAATTTTTCTTGATTTCTACTTATTAGTATGAAACAAATAGAACATGATTTCAATTGGTCTGATTAAAGCGACAAACAGATTTGATTGGGCTTTTTATTTGGGTTTTGCTCTCAAAACAATTAAAAATTGATTTTACTTTTCCGGTGTTTCATGGATTAGTCGTGGTGGATGAGCTTACGAAGTTAACAATATCTCACTTGTACAGTCATGCACACTATACAGTACAGTTGGTTTAACATGAAACTACCACCTTAGTTGTTTTATGATGCACAGGGTGAACTTTTTTAAAGTGACAGTGTTTGGAGCGCCTTGTACCTCGATGTAATAGCCAAAATATCAACAAACTTGGTATTTTGGACTAATGAAGACATGTGAAAAAGGATTCCGTGAAAAAAATTTTATATTCAAAAATCACCGCTAGGGCATTTTGGGGCGCTTTACAATGTATAAAATGTGAGAAAAAAAATACTATTACATACAATCGTACAGTTAAATTATGAATGTATATTTACTACATTAACTTCCTCGGTGAGGCATTAGACCGCATTTATTGTGAGCACCGTTCTCAGAAATAACAATATACATAATAAAATAACAAAATACATAATATATATATATATATATATATATATATATATATATATATATATATAATAAGTATATAAAGTTTTCTTTCTAAAATCTAATATTTGCTATTTCGTAAGAATTTTTTAATTCATTTTCCATAATTTAGAGGAGTAGAAGAAAAAGGATTGATTTAAATAACTTTAATTAATAACTATTTTACATCTTTAAAAAATGAGATTTGCACTAAACGTGAACTATCATTTAAAAAATTTTAAATATTTTATAAAATTTTATTAAAATATTTTCTATTTTTTTAACTTTTTGATTCTGTGTAATATAATATTCAAATGCATATAAAAATTATATTTCTACTAGATAATGCTTAAAATAAAATTGTTAATGACATAATAGAGAGAAGATTAAATTATTTCCCTTTTTTTATATTTAATCTACGATTTTCTGTGACTAGAGTAGTTTTTAATGATATTTTTTTATTCCACTTTGTTTTTACAATTAAATTTTATTAATTTTGTTAAATACACGACATGTAGACATAATTAACTTTCTAAAATTCGTCAATTTAAAGTAACAAACTTCTTTACCATTATATTAAGAAATGTATATGTACAAAAGTTCATGCAATCATCCAAATAATATTTCAATGTTTAATTTTTCAATGTCAATGCGAATTGCAAAAACCCACATAATTACAATTCACTTTTAAAATCTGACGTACGTAAATTCCATACTTAACAGTGAGTAAATTCAATGAAACTATATTTGCCACAAAACATTGTAAAATATTTCATATTAAATCTTTTTTGAGGTGCTATATAAGCTATTCTTCTCCCAAAAAATGTATAAACTATTGTTTGAATGCGATTATTTATTGAAATAAGAGCTTTCAGTTCTTGGATTAATTTATCAGAGTCAAAAAGATTCAATAAATTGTGTCACATCCTTTAACAGATGGCGTTAAATTGTCTTCCTGTTCTGAAGACACTTTATTTCAAATTTATACAATTTAAGTCAATGATTTATCTGAAAAATTGAGAGATAAATATTTACATCCATTTAATAATTAATTTCATTAGGTATTGCAAATTATTTTGCATTTATTTATTTAAATATTATGTTAGTGCACTTTCATTTCTTGCCATAATATTATGACATATTATAATGAGCTAAATAAAAAAGATCAGTAACAATTTATAATATAGTCATAGAATTGAAAAGCAGATTATCAATATATCAGAATCATATGTCATTTTGTGGGTAGCTTGAAGGACAAAAAAGGTAATCTGATCAGGAATAGCTGGAAATGTATATCTTCAAACTGACGCAAATTGATAGTTGACGTAGGTATAGAAATAAACAAGGAAACATCTGTTCTATATCATGATATAAAGCAGATGTTCATATACTCCTTTTAAAACAGAGGAATCAGCGAATTATAAAACTTAGAATCATCTGTTTTAAAAAGAATTCATTAATGAATTTGATTATTTATTATCAAACAGCACTACTTATGGCTTTGAACTGTTATGAAAATTCTTAAAAACAAAATATCATCTTTTCGAATTCCGGACAGATATTTAAGATTTTTAAGTAAATAATTATATCCAATATTAATTTTACTGTATATATATATATATATATATATATATATATATATATATATATTCGTTAACATTATTTCGTAATCAATAAACATTCTCAGGTATCTTCCTTGTATAAGAACCTATATTACTAATTAAGTTAATGAATCATTTTTGAATATTCAGATATTTTAAAAATGCGGAGAAAAGAAAATTTTGATTTGTATAATCGACAAATATTTGATATTTCATTATGGATTGGAAAAAAATACTACGAAGAATAGTATAAAAATTTAAAATTCATATGTTCTTCCTTTTAAAGATTTTTAAAGTAATGTACCACTAAAAAAATCTCATTTCCGCCTACTGCAATTACAATACAAATCTTTGCAAAAAGCATGTTTCATGGCTGATGCCATAAAAAACGATTGTGAAGATAAAGAAAGATAACTTCGTAATAAAAAGAAATACAAAAAAAGATAAATGTTCAGGTCTGTGATATTTAATGGGATTTCTTTGTAATCTGCCTCTATGTCATCAAGTTATAGTAATCTCCTCATCTCTTAGCCACAGGGACTCCTGTTAGTGATGACGAAGTTTCAAGAGAGAAGATGACGAAGAAGATTCCCTTAGAAGATCACTCTCCATTTTATTTAAGTGGAACCTCCGTTGATTTGCCAGATGATGGATTGGATGTAGATAGTTTTCAAGTTAGTGGTTCCGTTTTACTTATTCCTTTACTGTGAATTTCCACATTTGTTCAATCACTTTCTATAATTAAAATAGGTTAATTAAAATATTTCTGGGATCTAAATACCTTATATGCATATTCTAATCCTTTTGGGATTAAAATGGAAATTTTAAATATGTGTGATAAAAGTAATGGAAACAAGAATTGATATATAAATCCTGTCACGTTATTATATAATTCAAAAATTCATCATGCAAATATGTATAAAATTTAAGATTTTTATTACTATTTGATGTTAATTTTGATAATATACTTAAATACCGTAGGATAAACTTTATAATTTAGATTCCGCTTTTATTTTAGAAACAAAAGTAAAATTAACATTTTCATTTTACACGTGTTTATGAGATAAAAATTTAAAAACTATCTTGTTTTTTTTGAATAAATTAGCATTTATAGTATTTTACATTATCTAATATATTACATTTATAACTGGAAAGAATATGTGAATAAAGTGGAAAATAAAATACGAATTAGTAAATTAGCTAAAGGAAATTAAACGGAGTAGCTCCATTATTAATGCATTTCTCTTGTACTTCTAATTTACTTTATATTAATTGTATAGCAGTTTATTAAATAAAACAAATGTCTGGTATTAAGATCCTTATTCATTATCTATCAAATATGTTATACATTATCTTATCAAATATATATATATATATATGTGTGTGTGTGTGTGTGTGTGTGTGTGTGTGTGTGTGTGTGTGTGTATCATCATTGTATATTAGAAGAGTAATTAATGGAAGATGCTCATAGATTTAAGTCTATCCTTTTGTAAATTACACAAATTACATTATGTAAATAAATTCCAAGTAATATACTTCAAGCTATTATTTGTAAAGCTATAAATTTTCTGATTATTATTTATTAAATGCAAACAAAGCATTTCGTTATATACACAAACAAAATATGAAGCGCCTAAAATATTTTCAAATACAAAATATAAAACACTAAAATTGACAATTCTTTTACATTTTTAAATATAATTATCCTCGAATATGAAATGGTAACAAATTTTTCCTTTTACTAACGAATATAAGGTAACACATTTTCATAGATTATTTATTACTATGGACTAAAATAATAATTATTTTTTCGAAAATTGACGCTTATATATATAATTTGTAATTAATGATTACACATAAATTGGGAAAAATATTTGATTGGATTGATTCTAAAAGATAGGTACAAGAGAGAAAGAAAAAAAATATTTTGCTTAACACCTGGAAGATCTTAAGGATATAATTTGAACTTTTCTCATGCTTAAAAATGATTATATTAATAAAATTGCATATTTCATAATTATATATACATTTTACGTATAACCTAATTATGATATGCAGTTATTTTTTTATATAAAATTTTTATTATATATATATATATATATATATATATATATATATATATATTATATATATATATATATATATATATATATATATATATTCATGATATTACTGTATTTTTGCAATAATAAAATTTTCAGATTTTCTTGGGGGAGTTATATTTGAGTTTCATGTTTGACTTTCTTTTTAGTTAAATATTTGCTTTAATTTTTCAGTACCATTTAAATTAATATTTCATTACTTTATTTTCGTTTTTAATTATTTTTTCTCATAACAAAATGCAAAAAAAAAGTATATAAAAAAAATCAGAATTTGAAACTAATTAAATTTTTATAGAAAACTATTTTAAATATAAAAATAATAAGTCAAATGAAATGTTTTAATTTAAGTTCCAATTTTTGAGTTAAATTGGTAAATACTTTTAATTTTAATTTTAAATGTAAATTGCGTGAATGAATTTATATAGAACCAATTCATGACTTTTGTGTGAAAAAAATAATTTAAATTTTTAAATATACACAGTTTTAATTTTATAATTGTTAGAAAATTAACAATTTTTTAAGAAAAAATTACAATTTGGAAAAGCATTTACATAATTTTAGATACGAACTAAATATGATATATACATTTATATTTACATAGATTTTTAAAATTTTAAATAGCATAACGTTTACACAAGTATTTTCTTTTTTTTAATTTTAAAATGTATCATTTATATTTTACATTCCTCCTTTCAAAATAGCAGAAAATATGAATGATTGCTTAAATAAAAAGTAATATTGTTTTCTTAAAGTAATACTTTTTTTGATTGATTTATTCCTTCATTATTAGATTGAAGCAAACTATTAAGGGAATAATGTATTAATTTATTAATACTTCCATTTTATAAAGTTACATGACAATAAGCACAGTAGTAATTATTAATAGATTTCCAAAATAAAAAATTTTAACATATTGTGTAAATGAAAACATTTATGCTTATTTCAGACTTGTGCAAAATAATTTGAATGGATATGACACGTTTAAAATTTTAACGATTATCAGAGTCTGAAATATAATTTCCAATAATTTCTTCTTTCAATTCAATAACTATTTTACATTTGCAATAACTATAACAAAGCAATAACTATAACAAACAAAAACAATGATAATAACTATATTACACAATAGAAAAATCTACATAAATTATTTTTCTAGATATGAATATATTATATTTTTAGAAATACATACATACATACATACATACATACATACATACATACATAAATATATATATATATATATATATGCAAGTAGATATTTATATTAATACTTACTTTTTAAGAAGTAATGTCGAGTTACTCACGCATAATTATAATTTTCTTTAAAGAAATTGATAATGATATCTACATGACAGTTTTATTTTCAATTCATCTAAATTTAAACACTAACTAGGCACTCTTAATTCTCAAAAAATACTCTGAAGAAAACTAAGATATAATTTTTGTGGTCCGTTGATTTGAGTAATAAATTATAATTGGTATCATAAAATAAATTAGCTCAAGCTTAATTAGAGTCAATTTCATTGAAATACAAAAAATTACACTATTTTTTCAGAAAAATTAGGCATTTTATATTATGATTTCAAATCTATTTATTTACCTATAAAAGTACGTATATTGTTTTCGAATATTTCAGCAATAATTCTATTCTATTCTGAGAAAGGACTACATCGTCAGTAACTGCATTGATAAAATAAACAAAGATATTTACTAAATAGTCAAAAATTTATTTGTTAGTAAATATCCATTGAATATTTATAAAATTATTAGATATATCTATTGAATATGTATATGTTTTCTTGTTAATTAACACAAGAAATAAGAAAATGCTGAATTTTTATAAGTTACTGAGCATAATTATAAGATTTTGTTCGAAATCAACAAGGTATGCGTTTCCTTGATGCAAAAAAATCTAATATTTAGGAATGTTTTTAAATTCATATATTGTGTATATTTCATTTGCTTAATTAACATTGTGGGTCTCACAGATTTGTGAGATTTGACTTTTTATTTAGTTTTCAGACACACTTTTAATTATTTTCTGTTATTTGCTTTAATATTGGAGAATAATTTTGAATTTCCTGATCTTATCAACAAATTAAGTTTAATACATTTTAGTTATTCTTTTGTTCTTATACTTTCAAGCTTAAAATTCATAATGATTCCTTAACAATATGTAACATACAATATTTAAAATATTTTCTTTAAAATACATTAATCTTATGAATTATTAAATATTGTGGGAAAATAATTTTAAATGAAATATGAACTTTTCGTATAATCTTCATTTCTTGCAATACATTTTTAAATAATATAAGAGTTATTATAAAGATAAATTATAAAGAGTTAATTTTAAATAATAAAAGTTATAAAATAATTTATAAGAGAATTGAACTAAAATTCAATAATAAATTTTTGTAAATTATTTTACTGACTTTATGTTTTTTTTTTTGAGCAATTTCTTCAATTTATGCAATAGATTGTTAATTTTTGATTAATAGATAGTCCTATTTATGCAATAGATTGTTGGATAAAAGTCCTTCACTTAAAATAATATTAAACCTTATTCCTAATAATGTATGTATATTTTTGAAAAAAAAAATCAATATATTATATTGTTATTTTCTATAACCTTAGTCTAATTATAAGTGCTATTTTATTAAATGCACTTCGCTGAAAGTTGTGCCGTATTTAACGCACATGACATCATAATTGTAAATAATTTATTTTTAACTTACTATATACATATATATCTATACATGCGTGTGTGCCAAACATCATGAAAGCCAATTGTAAATTGGCTCAAATAAAAGAAATTAAAGGATTAGAATAAGAATTATTAATTTAATTGAACAGCATTTTGTTTTAATTTCAATAGAAACCTCACAGTGTTGAACTTCATCAAGTTTCAAGGGAGTCAAGTGAAGATGGAAAATCAGAAAGAAGATGTGATTGTGGAGGCAGACAATGGAGTAAATTTTTTTTTAACTACTGTCTTACAAATTCCATGTAAAAAATTTTAAGCAATCATAATTGCGTCATTGAAATTAAACAACTTAATGTATATATAGAAATTTCTAAATAAAAATATTGCATTTTTCTGGCACACGCATTTCTTTATAAATTTAGATAAGATATTCTTTGGTCTTCTTATAAATCATGCATAATTCTATTATAGAATCATTTATTTAAATATTTTACTACCATTTTACCATTATTGAATGAAAATTTTGAAGAAGTCATTCTTTATTTTTTATTTATTACTATTTTAGATCATAGTAGTTATGTATATATGTATAAATAAATGCGTGTAATGTGAAACTTCAATAGTTTGCATTTCAAAATACACTTTTAAAAGATAATTTATTCATTTATTAAAGGAATTAGTTTTGTTCATTTCGATTATTGTTTTCTAAAAGCTTTCATTTTTTAAAAATACTATATATTGCTAAAACATTTTAAAATATTTGTCGGATTTTTCAAGTTTTCGTATAATTTTGTATTGATTTTCAACGTATGATAAGCGGAAATTTAAGTCCATAATCCTTGTATTCTATCTTAGAAATTACTAAAGTGCCCTTAAATAATTACTTTATCGAAGGTTTATTTAAAGAAATGGAAGCTTATTAAAATAGAATAGAAAAGAATCTGAATGTAGCTTATTTTTATTGAAAATACATGCTGGTAATATTTATTGCAAGTAAAATTAAATACATAATCAACTACTAGTTGAAACATTTCAACCAATGACAGTTTTAAATCTAGTTACAGTTCCTTAAATGTTTTTAAGATTATGCTCAATTTTATCAGAAAATTAGATTAAATTAATGTGGTAATAAAAATAAGGCAACTAACAAGTAAGCAAAAATATTTGTCGTAGGAATTAAGGTTAAAAAAAATATTAAGAATATTATTTTGATGTATATAGTCTTGTTTAAACATTTTACTTCTAATATGATAATTAAGAATTTTATTTCCATTAATAAAATAACAATAAATTTGTATACTTGCATTTCTACATAATGCTAGAAACAACGAATAAAAAACTAAAATGTTATCTTATATAACGTCTTATTTAGCTACGGGAAATATTTATTTTGTTCTACTTATTTACTTGTATTTTTTACACTAATCCGACATTATGTACGTTTATTTCTGATAAAAAATACTTTATTTTTTTACGATTTTTGGTACTGGATAAAATACAAGAAAATATACTAAATACTATAATAATGTGAGAAAACTCGATAGGTAACTCAAACAAAAATATGATGATATGTGAAAATTACAGTGTTTAAAAATAATATTCCTTTGAAAGATTTGATCTATTATATGCTGATAAGTCCATATATTCCATAAATGCTCCATTTTACATTTTATCAGCAAATGAAATAAAATATGTGTCATTAAAAGAAACGAATATAAAAAGAATATACACTGATAATTCTCTATGTGTAGCATTTGCATTTCCTTTTTATTGATATTTGAAAATTATTTCATTGGAAGTAAGGAGTACAAAATAGTCATTTTTGTGAAATATGATTACATTTATAAAAAAAAGGCATACACATTTAAATATAGATTACCAGTTGCTAAAAGTTTAATGGATACTGAACATAAAAATTTTAGAGTTATCTATAATGAACTTAAATTAACTTTAAAAATTATTTTTATCTGGCAATCGAATATTTAAGTAAATTGTATTACTTATGATTAAAAACAAAATGTTTTTCTTCCTAAATCTGTTTTTTAAAAAAATGATTGCATTATACATAATTCACTAGCAAAAATATATTTGAATATAAAGACATTTAATTAAACATCGGGAATTATGCTTACATATTATAATCTCTTAATTATCTAATATACTCACTAATTTAAAAATTGATTGAATATAAAGCTTTTAATTTGATTATTGATTAATATTATTTAAGAAAGTGATTTTCTAAATTTAATATATTTTTAAATATATTCAATGTTTTAGTAAGACCAAAATAATGAATTGAATGATAAATTTTAATTAATTGCAGAATATATTTATAGTAACAGATTATTTTTTATTTCTGACTCTTCACAATGACTCTTCAATGCAATTATTCAACTGACAAAGCATACAACTTAAAACAAGATTTGATTTTGATTTGAATGATTGCATTGATAGAATATCAATTTTTATACTTACTGTTTTATCCATTAAAGTATTTTAGAAGTTAAAAATATACACATAATTTCTATTTTTTTATTCAAATATTTTATGAAGTGCAAAAATAAATATGTCCAGAAATTTCCACTTTATCGAAGTATTTTCATTTCCATTTTACATCTGGAATTTTTATAATGAAAGAAAAATTCTAAACTTATAACAAAAACTAATTTATAATATACCTTGAATGTCTTATTGTCTTCTAAACTCAAGCTACTCAAACTATTACTATATCATTAACCTAAATTTTTATCATGCTTATTAACTAAAATTTTGCAGGTTTAACATCAAACATTAAAAATAGTTGATTTTAGAGATGTGTTAACCTTAAGTAACTTAAGTAATTAACAGACATTACTTTTTTCTAAAAAAGACATTCATTTATTAATGTAAATATAATTAATTGGATTCATAAATACAGATATTATTATTTAAAATTTGCAAGTACATATTTATTATTATAAATTTTTATTATTATGAGATGAAAAGGAAGTTAAGTTAGAAATATA
This sequence comes from Latrodectus geometricus, assembly GCA_026290005.1. Taxonomy (NCBI): domain Eukaryota; kingdom Metazoa; phylum Arthropoda; class Arachnida; order Araneae; family Theridiidae; genus Latrodectus; species Latrodectus geometricus. The sequence continues at coordinate 3,986,978 of JAPDSC010093491.1, read as the reverse complement.
ATTCATAAAATATAATATATATTTTATTAGCGTTTTTCATCAATTGTAGAAAAATATGTTACAAAACTTAAATTCAATTTTCACATAATGTTATTGTTTTCTTAATTTTATAAACGTTTTATTGGTATTAAAATCAAACCAATCAAGCAAACAAATTAGTTGCTTTTAAGTTTGAGCTTTATTTTAGAAAGGAGATAAATGAATAAATTAGTAGGTCTGGAAATAACAATTTGAAATGAAAAAATATTTTAAGGACCTAATGCATTGACGGTTTTCTAATTAAGAGCAGCAAAACGGCTCTCCAATCACTTGAAGAAGAAAGTTAGCTTTTAATATAGCAATCACTGGCTTGTTGTGTGTTATTCACAAAATTCCGATCGATACATTATACTAGCCATTATTTTATGTAGAGCTCTAAGTTTTAATTAAATCTCTTGTAGATATTACATTATTTCGGCGCTTTCCTCATTTAGTTTTCTGCGAGTAATTAGCGGTACTGGGTGTCATCTTCCTTAAGAGGTGCTATTATCCCACGTGTTTAAGGGTAATAAGCAGAGGTGCAGAGTGAGGCCACCGACTAAAATTACTATAATTTTCATTCTAATTCAGCTTCCTTCTGAAAACTGTACGAAAAGGGAGGAAATCTTTTCTATAATCATCCGTACTAGGCAAAGGGTTAAGTGCAAATATTCGCTCAAATTAAACCCCAGGGAATTAATGAAGTGGAGTAAAGTTACGTCTGTAAGATCATATTGTTAGGAAAATATTTTTTAGGTATCTTTTCTCTGAAAATATTTCCAAGAATTATTTTAAAATCTGAACATTAGCATTTTGCTTAAATATTATGCTGTTAATTTCTTCTATTTCTTAAAATTTATTTAAAATTGTTTTGCTTAACTTTTGTTGAATATTGAATTTTCTAATGTTTCTTAGTATATTTTTTCACTGTATAAATCATAAAATATAATTAAATATTTAAAAATACATTTTTGTTATAAATTTCCTGATTTGGTTGAAAAAAGCGTTAAATTAATTTTAAAATTCAGAAGTTTTACACACACAGGAGACTTAAAAATAAATACACTTACAATTCACCTAACGAATTTTTGAATTTAGAAAAAACTCCAGTTATTACAAAAATGAAACCCAATTTTTTTAAATGATGAAAATGTTTTTCTTTCCATTTAAAGATCTATAATAAATAACCCAACATATCAAACACGACAAAACATAGTGGGATTTAACCTTCAAAACTTCAATGCCTAAATTTCATACTATTAGAAAAAATATTTAATCTTCATGGAAAGTAACATTTTGAAATGAATTCTTTAGAACATTCGTGGAGTAAAAGATCAACTCTAGCTAACTGTATTCCTATTTATAGAACAATCGCATTTTTGATTACTAATAAAATAATATGAGAAAAATTCAGAAATTTTAGAAAGGAGCATATGATGTTTATAAAAAAATTCAATTTTATTAGTCCTAGTTTTCAAATGATAACAGAAAATTAATACAGAATTGTAAATATCGCTGCACAGTTAAAAATATATGATTGGTAATTTGGAATATTGTTGTTTAAGAAACTCTCTCTCTCTCTCTCTCTATATATATATATATATATATATATATAATAACTCATCTATAACTACCAATTCCGCTTTTAAGAGTTACTTCTTGTACTTGCTTTCCATTATTTATTCATATTTACTTAAAATAGCTTTTTTTAAGTTATTCAATTCAAAAAATAATTACTAATTGTTTGTAAATGTATGTAGATAGATAGAGGTGTCTGGAGGCAGTGAAGGTTTGAAGGATAGAATAGTAAAATTATACATTCAATATCGAGGAAAATCTGAACTTGAAATGCGGCATCTCCTCTTGCATTATCCGTTTTAATACATTAGAAATCTACCAATCATTGATCAAACTTAAGTCAATTCAAATTTAAGGTGTATCAAATATTTGATATGATGGTACCACATATTATCACATCTGTAGCATTGCCCAACTGATGAAACCAAATTAAATCAATTGTCGAGTGTCCTATGTTGGCCTCCCTTATATGCTTAAGCTGAACAAGGAAACACTTTTAAATGATTCCACTTCTGTATTCGGAATTGTCGTTTGTGTGTCATTAGAGTTGCTATTGGTCTCTAAGCTACAATATTAAGAATAATATTTTTTTTTTCATTTAACAGCCAATGCTGTCTAAATGTCGATGTACAAATCTAGGGAATACTAGACATTCACAAAGAAGCTCATTTCCTGACTAATTGGTTCGTTAGGTGGTTGAACAGTTTTTGAAGACCAACATTAGAATATGTCTGTAATTATGTGGGGTTTTACATCACAGTTTGTTGAGATCTAGCATATCAGGCTACATAACCTTCAGTAATCCCACTATTCAATATTCGGACGATCCTTTTGGATTTTGTCTAATGCAAGTAACAGAATCATGGATTATAATCCTCACCTTTGAAACGCAACGATCTTTCCTCTTTTAAATTATGATTCTTCATATTCGGTTGTGAGTGTCTGAGTAATGTTTCAATAGTAAATTCAGATACAACACTGTTTTCTGTGAAAATGTTAACTTTGTATAATTATTTCTTATTGAAAACCTATTGGACATTCTTTTTCATGATGTTTATTTTCTGTTTCATATATGGTTCTTCTCTCTAGTTCCTTCTAGAAGCGCTGAAAAATTAATCATTTGAGCATTGCAACTTTTTATTTATTTCACATGATTACTTTATTTTGGTTTTGGAATTCGTGAGGTTATTCCTTCTTAAAAATTCAATTTCAATTCCCCAGTATGTTATTAGTTTTAATTATGTATAATATGTGTGAACATATATTATTAAAAAAGGTTTATTTTAAAAAGAATTATTAGAGTTTGGAATTCAAAAAATGTTTCAAAGAGTATTTTTCATATTTTTCTACTTTTAATTTTATGTCATCATATATACTTTTGGTTCAAATTTTAAAACAATTTACTTTTTAAACTAGTACTTTACAAGAATGTTCATAGTTTCATTGGTAAAGTATAAGCAAATTCCCAATATTACCCTTGCTTTGTTCTCTTATATACTAAAATAAACTTTATTATTTATTTTATTTAACTTTTCTTAAGAAGAAACATAAGGCATTGAGAAGATATATATAAACTAAATTTTAAGGATAATGGATAAAAATCAGTGTATTCTTTTTTTATTAAATAAATTTAAGTAAATTATGGTTTTTTAATGTTTTTACAACAAAAACACTTTAAAAGTTGCACTAAATACTTATTATATTACCTGATACTAAAACTGTATATCATCAAGACAGCAGCGTATAATCAATTTATCTTTGTTGTGTTACGATATTTTCTGAATCGATGATTAAATTCTTTCTATCAAATGCCATATGTTGTATCTCCCACACAGCAAAAATCATTATAAAGATACCTGTAAAAGAAACTCGATAGCTGATAGCTGAGCTCAATAAATGCTTTATATTGCTCTGATAAATTGATTCAATCAGTTATCAATAACAATTAAACCATCAGAATTGTTTGTCACCAATCTTTTATTTCCACATGGATTTAAGACCAATATCAAAGAAACTGATTGAACAGATAAATACAAAGTGCTTACCATTTTAGCTCTTACTAATTATCTACATAAAACTTTAATAAGCTTATAAAAATATGTTGTTTTCATTGCAAAATATTTTTAATGGTCGTAATTACAAGGACATTTTAATTCAAAGCAGTTTTCTAAAATAAAATAAGACACAATATAATAATTTTCAACAGTGCCTTTATTATGCCTATATTTTATTAGGTTTTAAATATGAATCTTTTATAATTATATATAACATATTCTATTAAATGCTATTAAATGCATCATATTTCCATTTTAAAACACGCGTTTTTCATTTAAGAAAATTTATTATATATATATATATATATATATATATATATATATATATATATATAT
>JAPDSC010093491.1:3965085-3980058 GCA_026290005.1 Latrodectus geometricus | reverse complement strand
ATATATATATATATATATATATATATATATATATATATATATATATTATAGTTTAGATTGATAGTTTTCTCAAATTATTGAGTTCAGTTTTATAACATCCTTATTCAATGTTATTAAAATATTAATTGATCTTATTAATTATAAAATTAAACTTATTATTAAAAACTCCTAGCTCTCAACATAATATTTTACTTAAAGTATGAAGTAGTTCTATAAAAAACACACAAAATTCATGATTTTTAACAAATTTAATAAATAAAAATTTTTGTAAAATGTTATTCATAATAATTAACGAGAATATAGAAAAGTTTATCTAATTTTCATTGTTATTATAGATTACTTTTAGAATCCAATATTGTGTTCCTTCCAAATGAATTTTGCATTCATTGAAGTCCTTACAAATTATTTTTAGTATAAATAAATGATTTGTTAATTGAGATTTATAAAAAAAAATAATAGGAGAAATATTAAACAAAATTATTTTTATTTTATTCAGCTATGAATAAAAGGAACCATTGATAATATTAGAAAAGATAATAAAATACGAATTCATTTCTATTAATATAATAAAATAGAATTTAATAGAGACATAAAAGTTATTCTTCAAATTTTATGCAGCCACATTTCACCATTAACTAAAATACTTTGATTTTATATGTCATTTACAAAATTGCTTTCATGAGAAATGTTTTTATTTAGAGAATATCGGAAGCCGGAGCAGAAATCTCAAACCTTGGCGCAGTAATGTACGGGAAGAAGGATCGGTCTGAACTCGCTTCTGATAACCCTGATTATTCATACAGGGATACTCCAGGACCGCCTCAAATGACGCTCACAACTTTCCAGTCGAAATCCGAGCTCCCCATCCGCCGCACTATCATAGGCCCAAAACTTGAAACTGTCATAAATGGACACGACGAAGACAGCTGAGACGCATTAAGGCAAGTCTCTTGGTGTCTTTATTATAACACTCATTGCTATATGAATATCACTGTGTGCTTTCGACCAAAATTAAGTGTGCAGAATGAAGAAATTTCCACCACAAATCTTTCAATGCTCAGAAGATGTTGATTCCATTAAAGCCCTCTGGTGGCTTGTGTCTATGAATTGTGATTTATCGTATTTTTAAATGATTAATGTTGTATCAATTGTGAGAAACATTTGAAGAGTACTCTAAAAGTTTTTAATAATATTTGACACAGAAAATAAATGGTGAGTTTTTTAATTTTATTTTCTAACACGAAATATACATCGTGTGAGTGATATAAGAAAATATCTAAAATATAAGCGATATTAACTTCATCTTTGAAAGAAATCAATTTGTAAATGATGGCAAATATTTCAAGAGGAGAATTCTTTGCTTGATTTAATAATTTTCAGTAGTTCTCAACTTGCATTTTCTGGTGCTTATTTAAGTTTTTTTGTACATATTATAAATTAATGTCAAACTCCTGCCATTAAAATATTGTTACATAAGTTGCAACTGTGAATAAATATTAATTAAATTTTTATTCTTAATTAAATGTATTTCTGTTAAGTGTTTTTCCAAAACTATTACATTCATCCTTTTCTGTAAATGTGAATATATCATGAAAAAATAATTGTCTGAAAATATGTTTAAAAAAATGCAATGTGAAAAATGTTTGGATGATCTAAAAGAAAAATTAAATAAATTGAATTGAAAATAAATATGACGTTACCAAATCAATTGTTTCTAAAATAACATTATTTAAAACTTAATATACTCTTATTAATTTTACAATTCCTAGCTAATAATATTTGTATTTCCAACGGTAATGTTTTTAAATTCACTTTAAAAGTAATACCTATGAATTCATAACAGTTCATTTTCCAAGACATTACAAATATAAGAAAAATGAATTATTATCAACAAATATTGTTAAAAATAATTTTCAACAAATTAAGCTCTTTTATTCAGCTGAATTGTTATTGCTTACAATTCAAAGGACTTAAGAAATAAATTTTCGTTTTACAGTTTATACATACATGGTTACATTTTTATGTTAAATTTATCGATACCTGTTTTATTCCTCTAAAATTAAACGCAATAGACGGTTCTGAATTTAAAATTTATAGATGTATCTATTATTTAACAAAAAATGTAGTAGTTACTAGAAAATAAATTAATTTTAATTGTTCATTATGGCAGAATATAATTCTCGAAACAAAAAAAAAATGGGTCAGATAATCAGTTAATGAATTTTACTTCATCAGTTGACTGAGATATATTATTTAAAAGTTTTTTGAATAATTCGCGAATCACTTTTATTTTTGCAATCAATGTAAGTAAGTGCATTTATTCCATAAGAACAAAAATACATAATGGACATTTTTATTTAAATAATTTTAAAGGTAATTTATTCTATAATCACTCAATTAAAACACTTAAAAATACGTGCTACCTACATGTTTGATAAAATAATTAAATACTTCGTTTACAGTATTAATAGTGATTTTTCTACAATTAAAATAAAAACGAATTAGATAATATATGAATATCTTTGACAAATATTTTTTTTAAATTTAACTCATATGATCCACTAAAAACGTAAATAGTTTATAAAGTGATATAAAGAAAGTTACTTAAATCATACTATTTAATGGCGTACAATAGTTTTAAAATATTACAAAATTTTAGTACTAAATCTTCCATAAGAATCTGGCAATCATAAAAAGCCAAAACACGTTTACTTTAAAAAAACATAATACTTGATTTAATCAAACTCTGACCATCATAGATCATTTTTATCAAGATCTGTAAATTACATGAAATCTGTACATTGTAAAAATTAATATTATTAAAAAAACTACACATATTTTTAATGAAATTGCGCTTTAAAAATTTAATAAATTACAGATTATTAAAGATAATATAATTTGGACTCTCGCATTTTCTTGGACAATTTGTATAACAATTTTCGATTCACATATTTATACACATTATTGTAGTGAAAATTATAAATCTTTTTCATTTTACTTTAAATCTACGCTTGCATATAATCATTTACTTTTGATCATGATTTTCTAATCGTATAAGTTATACATCAATAAGTTAATATGTGAACATAAGTTTAGTAAAAATAACATAAGTTTTGTTATAATTGTGGTAGAAAATATTTTATGAAGCGTTAACTTATCTTAATATAAACTAATAAGGAATTGAAAGAAGGAGATGGAATTTTAATCAAAGCTTTCATTGCAATAGTGAATATTTAAGTAAAATTCAAACTTATTTTGATATTTTTAAAATTTAAAATTATTCTTTTCAAATCTCAGTTGAATCAAAATAAGTAAATGTCATTATTATATGATGTACGTTCTATGTCATTTTATTCCATGATTTAATCAGATGATTTTGTTTTATTCCTTTTCCCTTAATTAAGGAGGGGTATCATATTTTAAATACTAACTTGACAATTAAGAAAGTCAACAATACACAACCTTGCTAGTTCTTTAATTATTAAATATTTACTCTGAATGAAAGTCAGTTAATCTATCACTTTTATCCTAACAGTTATTGTTGTATTTTACTTTGAAGTTCTGAAATGAAACAAATAAATATGTTATACTATTTTATCAGGTAGCATAATTTTAGAGATTTTGCGGATCAAAATCAAATGTCCCTTAACTAAGAAAATTCAACAATTCAAATAAAAATTTAAGATAACTTTAATTCATTTCTATAAGTCTAATTCAGAAATATTTGACCCTAATAAATTTTCCATAAATTTTACCACAAATTTATATTTACGATTCTTGCACTATTTTAATCCATGTAAATTTATTAAACATATCATAATTTCATTCCAAATAATTTTATTTTTTCTTGATTTTTATTTTAATTCAACTTATAATGACTAAACAAATAAAAAGTTTACTCTTTTCTTTCTAAACATTTTAATTTAAATTTAACTATTAAGTATGTATTCCATCAGTATCATGAGTTATCAGAAATTTTCAAAATATTGTTAAAATAAAAAAAAACACTTTATGTAATTTCTTAGTATTAATTAAAAAAGAGTGAAATACTTAAACAAACAATCTCAATTACTGTTTTCACATTGAAATTTGTAGAATCTATTTTTAAGATTTTTATTGATATTCAGATTACGTTTCGTTTGGCCAAGTATAATAGCTCCGATCATACTTTTCAAAGCGTTATGACTCATAGGAAATGTTTTCTTATATGTGAATGTAATTACAATAAAGATGAATGCCCTTAAATTGTGCAAAATATATTTGGAAATTCCCATTTAAAATACAGTTAAGAGTTTTACATTAATTATTTCTACAGTGAGATTTGTATTCTAGAGCTTTATTAATAACAATTAATTATTTTACGACAAGAAATTTTATGATAATCTTTATTACTTTAATCACTCAAATGAACTGATATAAACTCTTATGTTTCTAAATAGTTGTTGCTATTATACAACATATTTATCCCAAGAAGATATTAATTACAATATTAAAGAATAAAAGTTTGAGATACCAGTGTTTTCCTTAAATATATATAAAGATTCAGCATTCGCATGTTTAAGTGATGAGTTTAAAGTTAAATACCTTGATCCAATTTGAAACAATGAATTATATATAATATTCATATTCTTGTTTTTCAATAAATATTGCTATAAATTTAAATTCATTCAAAATTACGATGTTTTAACTATCTATGAATATTAATTTAAAGGTAAAATGCATTCAATACTTATTTTAGTTCAAAAGAAAAATATTAATGTAGACGTTTAAGAGAAAATGGTGCTATTTTTCATCTAAGAATTTAGCGCAAAAACTAGTGTTCATTTCGCATTATGCTCAAATGAAATTTAATTAATTTCAAGAAAAATATTTAGTGCAAAATAAAATTAATAGAAATTATTTTTTTTAAAAAATGTATTATAGATTTATAGCTAACCCCTATTTCATTAATAAATAATATTTATGAAATCGTGATTTAAACATAAAATATATCTCAGCAAAGATATTCTACATATAAGAATTAAATTTATCTTCATTAAAAATAGAATACAAATGAAAGAAATGTAATAAAATTTAATCCTTATATTCTTCAAAGAACTTGATTTTTCACCTTAATTTCTATGAAGTTTGGGCATATTTTTTTAAATACTAACATTTTTATAAAAATTTATAAAAATAATAATTTATTATCAGAATTATTGTTAATAATCAATTAAAATTAAATTTATTCATGATAAAAATGGCTATACTGAATAAACAGCTAATGAAAATTAGTCATGATGAAAATGGATGATATTTATGCTCTCATAAAAACATTAATTTGATGAGGACGTCAAAATCTTTATCTTTTTCAATTATAAAGAAGTAAATATTACGCATATTGAAAGTATCTTTAAATTTTACAACTTTGTATTAACAATAATTAATCAAAAACATGGAGACATCAAAAACAAACAGTTATTACTTCAGTCTTTCTATAAAAGTATTACACTAGTTTTGACATTGGGAATAAATGTTATGGTTTTCATTTCTTAATGAAATATTTAATAATCAAATAAATAAAAAATAAAATAAAAAAAACAGGTTACTGTTTTGAAAGAGAATTAGTACCTATTGATATGAAAATTACCAATACAGCTTAATGCATTTTTTTTTATATGACATTATAATATATTTTAGTGATTTCATTCAGGGAAGAAACATAAAAAGTAATGAAGAAAGTTCAATAGTTATTTATCTTCCTTATTATATACGCAATTATGCAGAAATATTGTAAGAACCTATCTCATTTTTATGTTTCCAAAATAAGAAACCAATTATCATTACCCAAATTCGATCTTAAATAAATTTTCTATACATCAGCAAAAAAAAATATTTTTCATTGATTGCGGTGATTGTCTTTGCATGACATATTCTCTGTTACTTAATTAGAAACATGTAAATGAGATAAAATGTTATTTTAATGTGTTTCAATGTTTTTTTAATGCTGCATATATATCTATATAAAAATTTATTTAAATAATGTAACCTCAGTTGAGGTCATATAGTTTTACTCTCCTTTGAGTAAGTACGTCTAATATATATATATTTTTTTTTTTTTTATATATATATATATATAAATCCTTTGTAATTTTTTAAATGATTTATAAATGACAAATTTGAATTATGAAATCTTGATACCATACTAGAATGTGAACATATGTTGTTATTTGTTTGTTTAATACTGAAGAATAATTAATATTTTCTTGTTAATCATAAATGTGAGCTATAATGTACTTGGAAATGATAATGCGAGTTATAATATAGGATGGAATATATTATATATATATAAATATATATACAATATATCATTGATGTTACTCATTTATGAAAAAACGGGCATTAAATGTAATTATGTAATGATTTTTATGGGTATTGAATAAAATTATTTCGTTTTCAATACACTTGTTTTGACATCTAAATTAAGAGATTGGTAATTGATCTTCACCATGAATTATTAACAAGATAATTCAGCAAAACTTCATAATCAAAACGTTTTTTTATTAAACAATATCGAGCTATTAATTGCTACCGTCTGTATTTTTGGTATCAAAAAATTTAATTTTTTTTAATCATAAATTATTGTATAAATCATGTAATAGTTTAAATTAAGTAGTGTCTCATTGCACGCTTTTAGTTTTACCACAATACAATATAGTTTCATATCGCAACTATTTGATCATCAGTTAAATTAAATTTAGAATTCTGTTAATGGTACTTTGGAATGAATAATTCACTAACACTTTTGACATTATTGTATAGTTTTCATTTTACAATTTTTTTCATATGGCATCTAATAATAATAAATAAAATAAAAAAATATATAGCATTTAATAATAATAATAAATATAATAAAGTTTTTTGATAAAACTGAGCACTGTTGTTACTAGAAAATGCTATTATTCATAGTCATGAAAAAAAGACATATTGATAAAAAAAAACATACATTCAATTAAAAATATGTTTTTAAGAAAATACAATTTTAATGAAAAAACATTTATTTGGATCATTAAAAATTTTGAAGTATTTCACTGAAAGATTTTTTGGAATCTCTTAAAAACTTTTGTGGGGAAAAGTTAATTTTTTTTTAAATACTTTTTTCAGAATCCTTTGCTTGCTATTTTCCTTATTAAAAAATGTTACTTGCTTAACAACAATATAGACTATCTGTTAGGATAATTTTCATGGATTGAATCCTATAATAAATTTCATGATATTTTTTAAATTAAAAATTGCAAAGTATCTCCGAGTGAGTATCGAAGCAATAAAATTTCCTCATTTGTCAATGTCACCGAAAATCACTACCATAGATCTATTTGACAGATTTTAATTATGAGCGAAAAAATAAACCAAATAATTCATCAATCTTTCAGACGAAGCTCTGTTATTGGCAGCCCCTTACCACTTATTCGAATAAACACCACTACTTTATGCAATTTCCTTGCATAACCTAAGAACCAAATTCACACACCGTAATAATTAATTCCTTTTCACTTTTATTCTTATTTCAATATATTAACAAAATTTCATTAACTCTAAGCAGATATTATAGTTTTTTAATGTTGGAAAAATTTACTTTGATATTTTACTCATAGAGTTTTTAATAATTTTATCATTTTTAATTAAAAAGCAGCAGTTAGTTGAAGAATGTTTATGCTTCTAGAAGTTAGCATTTTCTGCATATGAAATATATTAATCAATCAACCTCCGTAATAAAGTATAACAGATATGTAAAAATATTTTCAATTTACCAAATTAAAATTAAGAATTAGAAATTTTCAATCTTGGAGATTATATATTTAATACCTATAGAACCATACTCATTAAAAGGATAATTGATAAAATATGATAGCATAAGGGGGAATATATTTGTTTTGGAGTTAGAATAAATAAATTACCTTTTATTCAAAAAAAAGGATTAAATTGGGGAGTTTTACATCATTAACTCTCGAAAAGTTAAAATATGTAAATAATTGTATAAATAAAAAGTAAAGTTGATTTTCTTCATTTTTTAAAGTATTCAATATAAATGTATTACCTTTTTTCATATCGTATATTTTTTGCTAGTGTAATGTAAACAAAAGAAATATTTCAGTATCAGTCTACAGATAAATTTTGAAAATGTTCCATAAACATCTCATTCAAATATTAAAGGAAATGTTTATTTGCATTATGTGTAAATTTATTATTTTGAAGAGGCTAAGAAAAGAGCAATTATTTTTATTTTTTTACATATATATATATATATATCAGAAATGTTTTTTGAACAAGAATGTAAATATTTTAAAAATGAGATTTTCTATTGTATTTATAACTCTTATTTTTCTATAAATTTTTAAATGTACTTTTTTCAAAATATCATGAAATAATTTGTCTCATTTGTACATATTAGAAATATTTAAATTATTGCAAGAAAATAAATCTTATATAATATTTTTATAATTATCATAAAAATTGAAATTTTAAAAATTCGTAAATTATTTTTTATATACAAATGAAGTACAATAGTTTTATTTTTTCATCGAAAATTATTAAAATAATTTTTGTTGGATTTTGGATTCGAATGAGAAATTTCTCTTCGGAAACTCTTCTAAGAAACTTCAAAAATATTATAGATGGATTGACAAGTAGAGCTCACGTATAAGCATCTTTTTATTTCCGCTTCTACTACAAACACAGGATACTGCAAATAATCCTCGTCATTTCCCTGTCATATTTTCGAGTTTAAGAATATTCTTCGTCATAAAAAAAAAAACTGCAAGCTACAGCGAAAAAGGACATTACAACAACAAAATAGAAGAGAACAACAAAAGAAAAGTATGAAAAATGCTGGAAGTATATTTATAAACTACGTATTTAAGAATAATATTTGGTAGTCTTTTGAACCATGGCATTATAAATGCTTGTAAAGAGAGTTTTTGTCGTACATTTGTCCATTTTAAAATGGGTATTGTTTACTTAGCAATACTTTCCCTTTATTTGCTAAAGATCTAAAATGAATAGATGATGTGATTCATATTTTTATAATATTTGTAAAAAAAATTCTCAGTCATGTATTTATGATTTATGCAAAATAGGCAGATTCTATGTAAAACTAACATTTTAATTTTCTGTAATGCTTGGTGGGAAAAGTTTTTGAACAAACCATTAAATTAAATTAAAAATTTCATAAAATGTTTGCACAATTACATATTTTTTTAGCGCTAGGTATTTTTTATAAGTATCATAAGCCAGATTTTTTTTTTTAAATTTAAAATTGTTATGCGATCAAAATATATAAGAAATATTACACATCATATGACTCTGATATGTTTTACGATTTCTATATATATGCTTTTAAAGCCGGTTCAACATTAGCTAGTAATGAGACGTCAGCATTAAATAGCAATCATGAACCAGAGAGTAGTAGGGAATAATTCTATATAACAAAATAATCAAAGAGATAGGATGATCATTTAAAGCTTTTTTAGATATTAAAAATAATATAAGTTGTATAGGCAAAAGAAATTCATGTCTTAAAAGAAAAAAAATGCTATTTAATAAGCCTCTTTTAATTTATGCAATTTCAAAATTTTATGCCTATCTTTTGGACGAATAGTTAAATGACATGAACTTTTGTTTTTTGTTGCCCGTGTTTTTTTTTTTTTTTAATTTTTAATTTTTTGAAATTTTAATCATTTAAAAATTCTTCCTGGGTCACCCGTGTTTTTTTTTTTTTTTTTGAAATTTTATTTTTTTGAAATTTTAATCGTTTAAATATTCTTCCTGGGTCACACAAACAAAAGCAAATATTTCAATCTATATTACAATATATATGCTTATATTAAAACTGATATATTTGTATTTATTTCTTCTATGAAATTTCAATCGCTTAGAAGTTCTCCTTGTTTCACATAAGCACAAATTCAAATATTTAAATCTATGTTAATGTATATGCTAATATTGTAATGCATTTGCTTATAATTAAATCCTGTATATATTTTTGATTTTTACAAGTTAAAATCAAAAATTAATTTTCGCGATTTTAATAAAGATTAAAATCTATAATTTGGCATATAAAATCTACACATTCGCCAATATTAAAATCCATATATTTTAATATATAAATTTTACAATACAATCAAATGGAAATATTTATCTATAAAGAGTGCACTATACGTATAAATGAGAAATTGTTATGGGATCAAGGGAAAAAGTAAATATAACAAAAATTATCACTCACCATTTGAGGGTGATAATTTTCACCGTAAGTAATCCCTGATAAAAGGAAGAAGAAAGAAATAGTAACAGAAAATTAAAAATAAATGCTAAATTGTTATTAAGTTTACTATGTAAAACGAAGTGAAACCGATCCTCGTGACAAACTCTCTCTATTGCCATTCCTGATGAACAAAATCTTCATTTCATGATTGTTAGCAGCATTCATTTTGGGCAAATTTTATGTTATTGACAATACTTAAATAAATACTATTAACTATACTTATGTGCCTTTAGAAGAATTAACAGATACATATTTAATGTAAATTTGATGCATTTTGTTCTTTTGGAGTTGAACCTCGGAGTCTTTCAATCAGCCAACTTTCACACCACGTTAATGGAGGCGCTCGTAATGATAAGTTATTAGTGAATAATATAGGTATTCCCTATTGATAATTACAATGTAGAAGTACTTTTTGACATGGTACTTAGCAAAGATTAATTTGAAAATTGTTACTAAATTTATTCATGAATTTATGCAATGGTTTCTAAAATAGCTCACTCGCGATTGCTGCAGGATACCTCAGATTCAATTAACTATTCGCATTTTATGATAAACATTTATGATAAATCTGAAGACACATTTATGATAAAGCTAAAGAGTACAACTTCCCTCTCAAAAGAAAGTTCCGAGAGCAATGAAAAATATATTTATCCGAATTGTGTGTCTAATATTTTAAATCCAATAGGAGCCGAATTGTAAGATGCATTGTTAGAAAGGACATTGGTAGGGAATATAATATTTATGATATGACGTTACAGTAATGAAACACTTTTCTTTTTCCAAAATCAGAGTATTTGGTGACTTATTTCAGGTGACAGTAAAACTCATTACTTTCACTATTTATTTACGGCAAATATGATAAATCAAGAAATTGTTTAAACCAATAAATATCTACCAGCAAAAATATCTAATGCACATTTTATAATTATTTTAGATATATTTATTTAAATTCTTTTATTAAATGGTAATATGTATTTATATGACAGAAAAAATAAAATTTTAACTCTAGTGCTTATTAAACGCTAGTGTTTGAATTTAATCCATTAGAAAAGGTATAAATATTAATTAAACACACTATAAAATGCATGATATTGTTTTATTATCACATTTTCATTTTATATTTGTTATAAAAAAGCGAATTGGCTTTTGGGGGAAAAACTGATTTCTTGAGTGGAGAAACAACTCTAAATACATCACATGTCTACTCACAAATATGCTTTATAGTAAACGATTTTTTTTTACTGAAACGAGAAAGATTTGCCATTATTAAAAATGCTGATTTTATCTTAAACCGAAACTTCATTGTGTGTCAATATTTAATTAATTATATCTTGATTATCACAATTAAAATTATTCAGCAATTATTAACAAATTGAGAAATTAAAAAATAAAGAACAAATAATTTTGATTATTATTTCTGAACTTCACAATGCAATTACATATTTATATAATATTATTCATGTTATTTATCTGAAACTTTTTTACAATGAAATTCTGATCTGAAATCTTTCTTATCTTGTAAGGACTTCTATTATCTAATAAGCTCAACACAAAATTATTAACATTTGATAGCAAGAATATTTGAATATCTTCAACATTTTCTGCAAATTCAATTTGTTACAATTCAATTATATTTTTATGACTGTAGCTTAAGTAATTTTAATTTAACATCTTACATATCTGTATGAAAAAACAATGTAAATAGATCAATGTGAGCATTTTATGAAACTGGAAAAATATGTGATATTTTTCCTTCAAATTTTCTGGCATAAATGAAGAAAAAATATAAACATAGTTACTAACAAATATAAACATAAAAACGAATGTGATTTTTAAAAACGTTTTCAGCAAAATTTCAGACTAGTATCTTTATTATAGAATTTATAATAGAACGAAGCATTTTTAACCATTACAATACAGTATAAAACTGTAATTTTATTGAAAATTTATTTAAAATTATTTTAATTTACTTCGAAGAGAAAAATTCAGCTATTATCTCAATACACTTTGATAAAATGGTTCATAAATGTTTTGCTGATAGCTAATTATAAAATTATAATGGAACAGGAGATCAATAGAAAAGCGGACTTAAATAATAAAATCTACTGTTCTCTGAATTATATAGGTTTTAGAATCATGTTTTAGAACAAATCACCTTAATTATTAACATATAAACATTAGTAACCTCGAATTTTTTTAGAACAACACCATTTTATGCTGTTAAATAAGCTCCTGAAAAACATAGTTTTATTAATTGTAATATATTTATAAAATATTTTATTGATATCTCATGCAGTATATTTAAAATGCTTCAATTTAGAATAATCATAAATAAAAATTCTTTTTCTAAGAAACGTTCTATTTTTTTTCCAGAAAAATAATTAAAAATATTTTTTCTACTTTTTTTAAAGATTTAAATTAAACTAAAAGAATATTAATGCAGTAATATTAGGTACCTATAAGAAATCATTTCGCAATTTTGCTGTTCTAACTTTTTGTAAATGTGTAGAATGTTTTAAAACTAGTAGAGTTTTAATATTAATTACGTTGAAAATAATTGTCAATAAAGCGTATGTATGTATTTACGTATTTTGAAAATATGTAGTTACGTATTTTGATATTATATTACTGATTATATTCATTTTAATCATGTAAATTGAAATTTAAATCTAATCAACTTAATTCCTCTACAAATGTTTACGTTTTATAATACTATAATGAGCTTAACACATTTCTGATATTCAGCATTGTAAATTTTCAACTAAATTAAATTTCATTGAAATAATATCTATAATATTGTCTTACTAGATGAATGTGTTAATTATTAATATATTTAGACTCCCAAAATGTTCAAAGTAAGTAAAAATTGGAGAGAGAGAGAATGCATTAAATAAACTAATAAATTCCTTACAAAATTTATTATTAGCTTAAACTAGTGTCATAAAAATGTTTTTTGTTTATTTTTCATGCTAATTGCATTCAATTATATTTACCTTTTTAAATTAAGAAAGTCATTGTGTGACCCGGCAGCTTATTAAATAATTAAGTTTTACTTAATAATTAATTGCACAGTTACATTAATTAATGATTACAGTGAATTTTTATGAATAATTTAATATCCAAAAAACATGTTTCAATTGTTTTAATGATTTCGTGGTAATTTGAAAGTATAAATAAAATGTATTTATCTTATATGAAATTAACATACTTTCTGAGACAAATCCCTTGTGAATGCAAAGAAATTTAGGATACATTTTCTGAACTTTGAAGAGTCATATTCTAATTCTCAAGTAAAAAAGGCTTTAGAAAGCAAATTCATTGTAGGGGCTGCTTTGTATATTTGGTACCCGTTTACCATCAGTACTTTCTAAAATTGAACCGACTGAAAATAAAGCATCAGGAATATTCTATATGCAATTTCTAACTTTGCAAATTGCAACGCCATGAAAAATTGTGAAAAATAGTATTTTGATTACCTAACATTAAAAAATATATTCATTTTCTTATATTATATTGCGGCCTTCTTTTGAATAATAATTCAAATCTTGTCCCATTTTGATGCATCTACTAACAGTCTTCAGCTTATTATTAACGAAATGCTATGAAATATTTCTTAATATTTTATTTCACTAGACATTCTCGATGAAATATTCTCAAAAATAATAAATATAATTTATTATGATGTTTTCCTTACAGCAGTTTCCTGGATTTTTTTTTCCATTTCATTTCATAGCTTAAATTTAATATGACCATAAATATATGTCATGTAGCACATATAAGTTTCAATTAAAATGAGTCCTTTTTTCTCTAAACATTAACTAATATGTTATACAATCGTTCATACAATTTTGTTCATACAATTTTAAGTGAGTTTTTCGATACAAATTCCCCATCTGTTTGGAAACTCTTCTCTTACTATAAATTTTCGTCTTAAGAGCTATATTGCTGATTGCTAATCGAATTGTTTTTTAACAATTACAAAAGGGCTAAATTAAAGATAACTAAAGGAAGATTATTCTTCTGTTCTAGAACAAATCCAGCTTATTCGTATCCACTTACAAAGACAAGTGTTTCGATAAATGTTTTCCATTTCTTAATCAACAGTAGTTAATATTATCACTAAGGTGAAAAATGTATCATTTATTATTTTGAAAGTAAAAATTCTGCTTAAATGCACATAAAAAGATACATTGTCGAACTTAAACTAATGTTAAAGTTGTCTATAGACTTAATTACTGTTGGGGAAGTTAATAAATTTTGTTTTGGACATAATGATCGTATGAGATGTTTGAGAGAAGAAAAGCAGTTATATATAGAGTACAAATATTCACTGTCAAGGGGCGTACTTTAATGACTTACATAGTTACGATTGGCTTTTTACAGAGATTTTTCCACTATTTTATCCCTGGATTACGATATATATCAACTTATACTCATTAAATTACAGATTCTATTCAGCGAACAAAAAAATAAAAATTTTTTATAAAAATACTCAAATCCTGTCTAAACAATACCTTCAACAGCAATTGTCATGCTACACATTCGAACTGATTACTCTCAACTGAAACGTACAAAAGAATTAAGCCAATATAAGAGAAAACATTGAAAGTGTTTCAAATAAGGACTCGTTTTTTTTATAATAGTTCTTTGCTTTCATGGGGTACTGTAAAACA
>JAPDSC010093491.1:3946704-3965075 GCA_026290005.1 Latrodectus geometricus | reverse complement strand
TTTTTTTCAACGTATTACTATTATGATTCATAAAGAATCCGTTGAGCAGCAAAAGCAATTTATATGCCTTGTTTAACTCTCGAAAATATCATGCAGAGCGTCCCATGGTATTTTCCGTACAAGGTTCACCAATGTCTTAAATTGTTTTCACACGATTTTAAGACTCGACAACGGTTCTTACTAAAATTTCTAACTCGATTTCAGGTTGATTATAAATGTCCATAAAATATCTTCTAGGCAAAGAAAAAATGATCGCATTCATTTAGATGGCTTGATTGATAATCATTGCTGTGGAATTTGAAAATTCGTATTTAGTGTATTATAGGTTCTAATGTATCCATAAAAAAAACGGTATGGCTTAAATTTACTGTATCGTTTATTCGTGTCCCATATTTTTTGAAAGAATTAAATACCAGTGGTCTAGTAGCATTTGAAACCATCAACAAGTGATATGCATCGCTTTTAGAGAATAAAAGTGGGCCGGATTTTCAAACACGCCAGTGGCATTCATGCACAATTTTTATGAATTATGGAGTTCTTCGATTCATAAAGTGACAAATATTCACCAAACACTTTTTACTCAGAAGATCGTACCATCAGCCATCACTTTAAAAATTCATGGTTTTCAGACTTATGTCCAATGTGACTTTGTCCTTTGTGGAAGTTAGAATTATCATGTCAGTCATTATAATCTATGAGAGTCCTATAAATATTATGATGAATATGATCTTAGAAACAACATTAGACAAATATAATAAATATTTAAAAAAAACACACGATTATTAGCTGTTGAAGATGACATGTTACAATAGAGAAAGGCAGCTGACACGGATAATAGTCTCCTATAAAATGTTTTGTTGTAACACTATTTGAAAAATTAACAAAATTGTGTAATAAATATGCAAATCCTAAAAATAATAGGTAAAGTATGACATAATAAAGAAAATGTGAACTGAGTAATTTTACACTTGAATATATTTCCACACCTTTCTATGTTCAAAACAAAATTGTATAGATTTTTCAAGAATAGTCTCATCAACTGTGAAAGTATTTTAAATATAGGGTCATTTAGCTTTGAACATCTATCCAATGCTTTCTAATGACTCTTGAATGAATAGCAAATGTATCACTATTTTTGCTTATAAATTTCACAAACGTTAAGGCTAAATTTGCATTTAATTTTCAAAAGTGTATTCTTAAGATGTAATCAATAGAATTTTGTTTAAAATGTAATTCGAGGATTTTGAATGTTTATTGAGAATGATTAAGTATTTTTTAAATACTTATAAGATTACATTATACATTTTTTACAAGAATCATATCTATGTTAAATAATCAATTATTTTATAATGATTATTTGCTTTGAAATATATGTATCACAAAACTTTTAATATATTTGAAAAATATGCTATAGACTTAAGTAAAATATTTTGCTTTAAAAAATCTCTTAATAATTTTCAAAAAATTACTCAGTATAAAACAACTTGATTTAATTACTCTTTATATATATATATATATATATATATATATATATATATATATATATATACTCTGCTAGTTAGAATAACTACAACTCTCGTAAATGATGAAATTGTATTGTAAGTTTATCTTACACCCGTCTTTAGTTTACAACACTGTTGCTCAATGAAAAGTTGCTATAATGCCCTGGTTAAAAAGAAGATATTATAACTCATGAGAGTTGATCTCAATAAAGTTTGGATTGCAGTTCATTAGGATACTAGTGTTTATCGTATCGCAGTATTGCTGTCCTCGTCAATCGAGATCCCATCACTGTCTGTAAGATATGGTATCGATTGATTTACTTTTGTCATACAGTACGTGATGATAGATATCAATGAACATATAGCTCTAATAGCTAAAAATACTTTCATGTCTTTAGAAGATTACACTGCTACCCCAAAAGTCATTAAAAAAAGGGTTTATTTTCAAGACAACACAGATTTTTGGGAAATGTTTAATGGTTTTGTTTTGACGATTGTTTGTTTTGTTTAGTGGCCGAGCACTAACTAAACCTAAACATACGGTTCAAAGTGGATTCCGAATCATTATAAACATCCAAGCTCAAGGTGGCATTCAAACCCCTGAACTGCTGAACCGAAGTCAAGAATGCTAACTATTCGGGTATCAATTTGGTAACTTTTTTCGAGAGTAAATAATCAATTTAGAAATCATGTATTCAGTTTCACTTGACAGTAGAACACTTAGAGAAGGACTTTCAATGATGCCACCAAACACAGACCTCAAAGCATAAATTATATAGCAAATTTTGACACTAGTTCCCTTTTTTTCTTGTCGTATCATGATGCATGGATTCCAGATTACCTTAACTTGGGGTACGTTAATATCATGTTTAACATCGTTACTTTGGTTCAACAAAAAGAATAATGATGTGAGGAACCATTGAATTAACATTTCAGTCACCTTTCGATCACCTTGATGAAATTTTTAACAATTATCATTACTTTTTGTTTTCATAAATTCCAGAGATTTAATGTTTATTTAAGTCTTGTGAAATGCTATTTCAGCAGGTTAATCTACATCCGTGAAATCTCGGTATATCAGCCTTCTTTACTATAGAAAATAATCAGCTGCTGTCCATGACACATTTTCTTCAAATATCTTACCAATAAAATATTCGTCAAGCAAAGGGTTTCTGTGATGATGGCTCCTCATCATTTACCAGTCTCTGTGTACGATGAACTGGGCCATTGTATTGAAACTAAATGACCATTTATATTTGGACAAATTAAAATCAATTTCTGTTTGACTCAATATCCAAATGTGTAAATACTGCTATTTCTCCCAGAATTTTTTGTTTTTTGTACTTATTTCCCATTTTCTATGGTCCTGAATTTCTCAAACATTTAATACTTTTTCACATTTATTACAATACACACATATATATATATATATACTATCTATTGTTTAAGTTTTTACAATTTCTTAAGAATATAAACCTTTTTAAAACTAAAATCACAAATTAATCGGTAACACGTAATAAATGATTTTCAGTGAGTTTTCTACTGAATTTAAAAACTGAAATAAAACTGTTTACTGATAATATCATAACTGTTTAAAATCTATAATGATCTTATCTCTTTTTTCACCAGTTACATGTTCTGTAATGATAAATATTTCTACTTTTGTTTTTTTTTGCTACCTTTTGGTTATTTTATTAATAGAAATACATTAATATTGATTTTGTATATCTTCCCCCTTTCTAATATTATACTGTTAGATCATACCTTGGCATCAGCAATCACAAAAATCTTATTTATTTGGTTGCTCTGAAAAAAAAATTCGATTTTTTATTTATTATCCCCAAAAAAATATGTATAAATGTTAAAAATGTATTAAAGTATTTATTTAACTCCTATCTTATTTTTCATGTTTTTTTGTATTTCGTTAAAAATGTCGTCTAATATGTTTGGGCAGAAATTATTGTTTTTCACACACTAGCGCACAAGCATCTTGTTTCGTGATTTCTAAGATTATACTATTTTTTTATGATTTTTATCATTTTCAGAGTGTACAGCTTTTGAAATACTATGAATTGTTTAATCAGTGTACAATGCAAAAGTCTGAAAGGTAAAAACCAAACTGTGATTAATGAAGAAATTTTGTGGATATGTGGGCAAATGTTATAAAGTAGATCATATTTAGAATAGATCATAAATTCAAAATATTTAGAGTCGATCATTTTACGTGACTGCTAATTTCGTTTTGACATAGTCTATATTATTGATAATATTTGTGTAGAAATATGATATTTCAGTTTAAAATAATATTTGCATGTGTTCGCATATTTCATTCCCTTCTATAGTAGTTCAAGTAAATTTTGCAATTTGATCCACTCAAAATATTTATCAGATTCATGTTTACCCAAATGAGTCAAAATGTAAGGTACTCAAGAAGATTTTTACCTTGAAATATGTGTTAATATTTTACCTTGAATCATAAACAATAGTTAATTGTGTTCGATAAAGACAATTATTTAATTTTATAAAATTTTTTTATTATAGCATTACTGTTTTATGTAAAAATCTTATAAAGTATCCGGCACTGGGTTGGGCTCTTAACAAATATCTTTAAAAAGTAAAAATTTTCTGTTTAAATCTGTGTTATTACTTTAAAAATAAGAGGGAGCACTTTAATTGCTTATCACACAAAATATACAAATATATGTATACTTCTCATGGTATCTGTCTATCTCATATCATCACTGAAAATCAGCTATCACATGATACATATAGATTAACATAGAGATTAATTCGCCATTTTATTTTTTGAAAAGATTTATGTATTTAAGATATTGTAAATATTTCAACAATAGCTTTTATACAGATATACATATAACAGGAATACTTAAAAGTTATACGGAAGAGAAATAATCTATCAATAAAATGACAAATTCAGCAATGATACGACAGCCCTTTGTGGGCCTGGGCCTTCCTCAGAAGCTTTTCCCCATCTGCCTTTCTCCCAACAATTGATCTCCAATTCTTTACTTTTAAGATGGGAAAGTCATCTTCCACACAGTCTTTCCATATATTTTTGGGTCTTCCTCTTGATCTTTTATTAGAGGGGGTTACATTAAAAACTTTTAATGCTGTTTGTTCAGGGCTCATTCTTATTACATGCCCTGCCCATCTCATTCTGCTTAGTTTTATAGACTTGATAATATCATTGTCATTAAAGATATATTTCAAAATTGTATCTCTTTCTCCAGTTATAATTATTGAAAACAGTGCCAAAGATGGTTCTTAGGACCTTCCTTTTGAAGGTCGCTTATATTTTCTCTTCATTTTTTGTTAAAGCTCATGTCTCAGAGACATAAGTCAAAACCGACTTGATCAGTACCTTATACAGTAAAATCTTTGTCTTTTTTTTATTAAGTAAGATTTCAATAATGCTCTTAAACCAAGGAAGCAGGGATTGGCTGCAGTAATTCTTTTCTTAATTTTAGGATTTATGTCGTTATGATAGTTTATTTCTGATCCTAGATATGTAAAATTTCTCAAAGATTCAAATTTAAAAGAATATATTTAAAAAAATTTAGAGATGGTTTCCATTCTACCACAATACATATATTTTTTTCCACATTCACTCTTAGATTCATTTTTCTAGCTGATTTCTCCAGTGCCAAAACATTTTTACCCAGAGCAATTCTAGACCTTGCAATAATGTCCACATCAACAGCATGCTAAAATTTGCTCTGATTTACTAAATATAGTGTCCGAAGTATCTATGCCAGCATCTCTAATCTATTTTTCTAGAGCTATGTTAGACAGAAAGCATGCTAATGCATCTCCCTGTCTAATTCCATTGTAAATTTCAAAATAGGTGGATTTTCATTCAGTTCTTCTTGAATTCGCACCATTGATATAGTTTCAGTGAGTGTGAGCATTATAAGTTTGATTAATTTTGATGGAACATTAAAATCAGATAGGGTCTTTAAAAGCACAGTTCTATTAAAACTATCATATGCTGCCTTAAAATCTATAAACAGATGATGGGTCTCTATTCCAAATTCTTTGCATTTCTCCAAAGTTTGTCTCAAGGTAAAGATTCTCTCAGATGACGCTGTCTACAATAGGAGGCAAACGATCAAATAGACTATTTGAGAATACCTTATAGGCAACACATAACAGACTTATTCCTCTATAGTTTTGGCAATTCAGTACATCACCCTTTTTATGTGTCGGATATAAGATACTCAATTTTCATTCAGTAGGTAATATTTTTTTCTCCAAAATAGATAGAATAATTTGCAAGATGTTGTTAACAATAGCATTTCCACCATATTTAAGGAGTTCAGCTGGGATATTATCCAGTCCTGTAGCTTTTTTTACATTTTAGCTTGTTGATAGCAAGGTGAACTTCTTCCAAAGTTGGTTGGTTGGTTGGTTGGGTTTTGTGGCGCAAGGTCCAAAAAGGACAAGCTGCGCCAAAAATTATGCTTTAAAGATAGTGTTTAGACCAAACTCAAACTCAACATTAAAAAGTTAAAACACAAAAATAAATGTATATATTTATTTTAAAATATAAAAATGTATAAGTAAACGAAAGTAAAATAAAATTCAACAAATTTAAATAAAATAAAGGAAACCAATTTCCCTTAAAAAGGAAAAAAGTTTTCGATGAGGTGACTCCCCTACTAAATCATACATGGTTAAAAGGTCAGTTTGAAAATATTTAAAAAAGGTAAAGGTTAAAATTAGGACATGAAATTAAAATATGAGGAACAGTATATGATTCATCACATGTTTCACACCATGGACTTAGGTCACTTGAAAACAAATGTCTGTGTGTGAAACGTGTGTGTCCGATAAAAGGCGAGTTAAACGAACATCAGCACTTCGTAACGGTAAAACTAATGAAGGGATGACGTATGGAAATATGGCACGTAGTTTGTTGGATAAATTCATATTCCAGTACTCCTGCAATAGAGAAAAAACAAAGTTTTTAACAACCATTCTCACATCTCTTCCAAAGTTGGTAAGTCGACTTGTGTATCGTTATTGACAGTTATAAAATTCAAGTCACTTGACTCATTGGAGTTAAGTAGATTGTCAAAGTGTTCAACCCATCTTTTCAAGATTTTATTTTTTTCATTAATGATGGTTCCATTTTTATCTTTACAAAGAGAAATTCTAGGTTTAAAGTCTTTTCATCCCTCGTTGATGACCCAATAAAAATATTTCCTTTCATAGTTGGTCCTACTAGATTCAACTTCATTGAGTTGATTCTCCTTGTAGGCTTTCTTTTTTCTTGTGTGTCCTTTCTTTTCTTCTCTATGTGCACTCCTATATTCATCAATTGATTCTCTTGCAAATTTCCTATTAAGCATGTTTTTATAAGCCTTATTTTTATTTTCAGTGACTTTTCTGCACTTTCCATCAAACCAGAGTCAGTTCTTATTGATCTTTTTTCTTTGCTTAGCAACTTATCTACTGTTGACAGTATAAAATCATTTATAATTTGCCATTTTTCATTTACCTCATCATTACTCCCTTTCGCACTAACTTCAACTGAGAGTTGAGTCTGAAATTCCCAGAGAACATTAGGATTGTTCAGCCTTTCATAATTGAATCTTACAGAACTGACCTTTCTCGCCTTCCTTACCAGCGAAATCCTTTCTCTTAACTTGCAAATCACTAAATAGTGATCAGAGTCCAGGTTTGCTCCTCTGAAAGTTTTCACATCCAGGAGACTTGTACGATATCTAGAGCTAATTAACACGTGGTCATTCTGATTGCTATATGATCCATCAAGGGATCTCCAAGTTGGCTTGTGATATCTTTATGTTAGAAAAATGCGCTTCCAATTATCATATCATGAGCGGTAGCAAAACTAATAAGTCTAACACCATTATCATCTGAGACATCTTGTAGACTATATTTCCCAAAACCAGTGTAAATTATTCCTCACGACCAGTTTTAGAGTTAAAGTCACTCATGATTAATTTCACGTCATGTCTAAAGCATAAGCCCCATACGCGATCCAACTCATCGTATAATAGATCTTTCTCTTCGTCATCTTCTTCAGTCGGTGCATATTCATTAATGATGTAATAGTTAGCAAAATTTCCTTTTAAGCGTAATAGACACAGTCTTGGGGAAATGGCTTGGAAATCGATGATCAAGTAACAGAGTTTTTTGTTTAGGATAAAACCAGTTCTATATAAGTGTTCTATATAGCCAGCAAGTCCAATCTAAATGAACCCATTTGCTTAATCAGCAATTGCAGATTTTAACTTTGATAGAGCGAGCGTATATTCCAGTATCCAAATCTCAAATCCTTTGAAAGTTTCCTGGTTGAATTCCGTAAAGGCAGTACGGTATTTACTTCTTTGGATTTCTGAACAAGCTGGTTTTTACGGGGTGGAGTTGTTAGCCCCACGCCCAACTCCCAACCTGGAGGACGAGTCCCCTGATATTATTCCTAAGGGCAGGGTACCCGGTTATAACCCCGAGCACTCGGTATGCATTTTAGTCGTCTCTTAAGACATGCATGAGCTACACTGGGACACTGTTTTCAAACCCGGTCACGGTACAAGTTAAAATGATAATTTATTAGACAAATATATTGTATTAAATGTGAAAAAGTATCAATTTTTTTTGAAAAATTTATTATCTAGGAACATGAAATAATATTTACACATAACAATATTTACACACCTAAATAATAAGTCAAACAGAGATTAAAAGATTATGCACATTTAGTACAAATATATATATAGATAGAGAAAGCAAATATATATATATATAATGTAACAAATGTGAAAAAGTATTAAATGTTTGAGAAATTTGGGACCATAGAAAATGGGGAATAAGTACAAAAAACAACAAATTCTGGAAGAAATAGCAGTATTTACACATTTGGATATTAAATCAAATAGATATTGATTGTAATTTGTCGAAATATATATGGTCATTTAGTTTCAATACAATGGCCCAGTTCATCGAACATAGAGACTGGCAAATGATGAGGAGCCATCATCTCAGAAACCATTTGCTCGATGATATTTTATTGGTAAGCTATTTGAAGAACATACTGTTAGGACAGCAGCTAATTATTTTCTATAGCAAAGAAGGCTGGTATAATACCGAGATTTCACGGATGTAGGCTAACCTGCTGAAAAAGCATTTCAAAAGGCTTGAATAAACATTAAATTTCTGGACTTTATAATGACAGAAAGGAACGTCAAGTGTTAGAAAAATAATCAATGTGAAAAAGAAGTGACTGATATGTATATTCAATGGTTCCTCATATCATCACCCCCTGTGTTGAATCAAAGTAACGATGTTAAATATGATATTAACGGACTCCGAATTAAGGTAATCTGGGATCCGTATATCAAGATACAATAAAAAAACAAGCACTAGTGTCAAAATTTGCTATGTCCTTCATGCTTCCAAATATTTCATTAGTAGCACCATTGAGAGTCCTCCTCTCTGTTCTAATTTCAATTGAAATGAAACCTTGTTTTCTGAAATGATTATTTATTTTCCCAAAACATTAAAAACATTACCGAATTAGTAGCCGAATCGCTAAAATTCTTGCTTTCGGTTAAACAGTTCATTGACTCCCCTTGTGATTCGATGTTTGTAAAGATTCGGAATTTTACTTTAAGGCACAGACCCCAATAGTTAGCCCTCGTGTGCAATAATTCACTATCAAGTGCTAAACAAACCGCACAAATCAATCTTCCAAACAAAAAGCAAAACGTCGAACTCATTATGAGTGTACGTGTTGTCCTAAAAATGACACTATTTCTTGAATGATTCATGGGGTAGCAGTGTAAGATAGTCAAAGACATGTATGTTTTCTCAGTTATTGCAGATATATATTCATTGATATCTGTCATTACTTTCCACATGACCTATTTAAATCAATCGATACTATATTTTGCAGACAGTCATAGAACCTTGATTGACTAGTGCAGCAAAACTGCGATACTACAAATCACCTCTATCGCAATGAACCACAATTCAAACTTTATTGAAATCAAAATTTGTTCGATACAGCATATTTCTTTTAACTGCAAAATCATAGCAACTTCTCATTAGGCAACAATTTTCTAAGCTCATTTGTGCAAGAGAAACTTGCACAAATAAACTTAGAACATGAAATAATTTAATGTGCAATTCAATTTTCATTATTTACAAGATTTTTAGTTATCGCTTTAACTTGGAGAGTATATATAATTTATACTTAATAATTTTTGAAAACTTTTAAGAGATTTACTTAAACACAATATATTTGACTAAGTTTGATAGCTCTTTTTTCTAAAATTTAAACGGTGTTTTGATACTTAGTCCAAGTAAATTATCATTACAAAATAATTGATTTTTTTAATCATAGCAAAGGTGATTCCAGTAAAAAAATGTAATGGAATATTATATGTATTTTCTTTTAAAATTACACTGCATTATTCTCAATAAATATGCAAAATTTTTGAATTAAATTTTAACAGAATACTTTTCACTACCTGTTAAGAAATCACTTTTGAAAAATAAATGCAAATTTAGTCTTAAAGATAGTGATATTTTAAAAGAGAAAAAATAGGTACATTTGCATTTCATTCACGAGTCATTAGAAAGAGTTGAATAGATGCTGGTGACTTTGCAAGTTCAATTTCGATGAGAACGAATAAAATGAAAATTACTTTGCATAAAGTATCCACTGAACTCTACAACCTCCTCGTTACGTAATAATTATAGTCTTCTCCTCTCAGTTTTTTTTATTACTCTATTGTCTCTTTTAGGTACACGGGGAATAATTTCAATTCTTAGATCAATACTTTCTAATGATACCTTCTTCCTGGAAGGGTGGTAACAGCAAGTTGTAATTACTGTGTATGAAATGATTTTCCATCGGTGTTTTATGGATTTCGACACAAGTGAAATAATTTCAGTGAATAATTTGAAATGAAAGTAACTTATAACTTCAAATAATAATCACAATGTCTTCATTAGATTAAAGTAATCAGAACTAAACATAACTTAAATTATACAAATATTAAATGCTACATCGGGAACAAAACTTATCAATTGTTACTATGACTGATGTTAGAAAACAAATTGACGAGAAAATATTTTCATTGCTTTACAATTATTTCAAGTAAAGTATTTTACTTGTTATTTTCCTGTTTAAATAAATTTAAATGTGTGAGTAAAAGGCTACATTTGTACATTAATTGAGATATGAAAATGCATTAACTATGTTCCTTATATATATTTCACTTTTAATGATTATTAGCATCGAAGCGTGAAATGAGGCATTTGATTCTTTTACTCTTAATTATACATAAGCATATGATGATTTCATCTATTTATTCCTAATAAATTCAATTCTGATGCAAAGCGAAATATTATTCCCTTGAATATCTTAGTCAATAAGATTGCTTGATAATTTTCAACCTATTTAATTGGTTTACTTAATGGTTTAATACAAATTCTGCAGAGCATAGTAATTAAGAGTGTTGACATGCATTTCAAATAGAACTAAAAGTTATTTTAATTTATAGTGAAAATCAAAATTTAGAATTATTGTAAAAAAAGTTTAATGCATTATATATTATTTATTTTTTCATTCTATGATGTGTATAAATTAATTTTCTTAATACATGAAATAGATTTTATATGTATTCTATTCTCAAATTAATTCTTAATCAAGGACATTATTACTTTAAATTTTCTGATTTTGAAGGTGTATATTTTTTTCCTGTGATGTGTGTGTTACCTTAATATACATATAATAAAGTGAATAACTTTAGAGCTATATTTTTCAGCGTCTGTTTTATTCAAAAAGATATATTCAGCATTTATTGGTTTACGGCTTTATAGTTTAAGAGTGGTTGTTTTAGTAAAGCAACATTATTCTTAGAAATATTGGGTTAGAAAAAACTTAGAATTTTCATTTATTGAAAGACATTTTAACTTACTTAGGCAGTTAAAATTTTTTACTTTATATAAATATCCTATCTTTAAATTTAGGTTTTGATTCAAGTTCAATACATTTAATATAGCGTGCATTAAATACTGTTTTTATTTATTAATTTTGCTATTGCAAATGTTTAACAAATTGAAATATTTGACAAAATATAGGAGTTTAAAATTAACCCCAAAAATTGCAATGGAAACATTTAAATAGAAAAATAAGGAATGAAAGTCTTATATAACTTCTTTAATTGAATGAAGAAAATAATTTAAGATTTTTCTTCTTAATTATGCTTTTAAATAATTCAAATATTATGTAATAGTTTGTTATGTGAACTAAAAAGCATTGACTCATTTACCCTTTTATTATATTTAAGAAAGATTTCAAAAATATTGTGTGATTGAAGAATAACTTATTTTCAAAAATGCTGCTTATTTTTCAGCATAAGTATACTCTTGCATATACATAATAATTTACTACTTGCAAGATTTAAAATAAAGGAAATCATTTTGTAATTATCAAGTTATTTACACAAGTATCAATAATTACTTATCTTACATTTTATATTATAAACAGTAAAACGATAATTGGCAAAAAGACAATGCAAGAGTATATTGATTTAATTAAAATTTTTATAGTCTTAGAAATGTTGAAACCTAATATAATCAATCGCATTTACAATGTATTGACATTTTTACAGAGATGACAAATCTTCTAATTGATTATTCTTGACATTTTCCTTTCATATATAAAAATCAAAAAAACTACTTAATTTTTTATTCTGATTAATATTTGAATTTTTTTTTTCATTTTTTTTTGTAAATTAACACTTCACATTCATTCAATCAAAATTATTTTATTTGATAAACTGACAGTCAACATTGTTGACAGTAAACGGAAGTTTTTTAAAAGATCTTAAATTCAGAATCTTATATATTTTACTTAAAAAATTGCACAAGAATCTATTTTAGCATATTTCAGCTCTAAATAGAAAATAATTTTAAAAGAAAAAATACTTTTTCACAAGCTTAATACTAAACGACTCATAGGCCTTCCTTATAAAACGTTTTTCATGACATTGTATGCAAAATTTTTGAGGTATTTTACAAATGATTTAATATCAGGACTCATATATTAAATTGGACTAATTTGTTAGTTTTAATTTTAGTTGAAAAGAATTTACACAAAATAATGGTATTGAAAAACTCTACCTAATTTCATAAAATAACATAATTATATGTTGGAAATACACTGCTGGCCACCATAAACGCAACACTCTAAAGAAAACATGCAAAAAAATGAAATTTTCAAATAATATGCATTAGCGGAATTGAGATAAGCAAATAATTAGAATTTCAGAGCAGATGCACATCACGCGCGACTGTGGCACCATGTCAAAGCGCTATTTAAGGCTTTGAGATTTTGACAATTTCAAGTTCGGCAATTTTTTCTTGTGTTCTATTTTAAAATAACGATCAATTAAGCTTCGCAAACAACATCTATCGTTTTTTATTAGATATCCGAGTTCGGCAGAAGAACGACAGAGCCCAAAAGAGATTGTGGTTTATCTTTCCGGGAAATCGGTAGTAGTGTTGAACGAAACCAAAAAAACTGTAATGCGGATATGTGTTCCTTGGATGCAAGAGGGTAAGACGGACCGACGTGTTTGATCGCATCCAGCTCAATGCACCACTTCACATGATTACAGGCAAATTGTGTCCATGACATTCTTCAGCCACATCACTAACCAAAGCACAGCACCTTCAAACTGCGATTCATCATCCAGTGTCTGCGCGTACCATTTCACGCCGTTTACAGCAGAGTGGTCTACCCTTGACGCAGAACTACAAACCTCTTGGCTACCAATGGTGGGATGAAAGAAGAATGTGGACGGCACAATGGAATTAAATTGTCATTACTGACGAGTCACAGTTCTGTCTGCAACACCACGATAGCGCATTGTCCAAAGGTTCTTCGTCCATCGCCATATTGAATTGATTCCCTGACCTTTTCGCTCTCCGAGTCTTTCACCGATAGAAAAATGTTGTCCATGGTTGTCAATGATTGACCCAGATTAATCCCCAGCAGCCACACTAGATCAACTTTGGCAACGTGTTGAAGCTTATCGTCTACTATACTCCAAGAACACATTCAAAGTCTCTTTGAATCAATGCCGAGGTGTCTGGTAGCGGTGATTTCCCACAAGGGTGGCTACTCTGTATATATATATATATATATATATATATATATATATATATATATATATATATATATATAGTGATTTTGGCAGAAACCAAACTTCACAGAAGTTCATAAATTTAAACATTTGATACTGTTCAACATGATATCTTCAAAATCAATTTTTTTGTGATACTGTTCTTTCTTGGTGTTGCAATTTGGGTGGCATGCAGTGTAGTTAGCAATGTCATTAATCATTAACCATTTTAAAGAAGTTTATACTTCTGAAAAAATTCGTACTCTTGATGATTATATAAATATTGTAAGAATTTCTATGCAATCAATATCACATGTTTGATTTCAGTCCTTTTTAAAACATTTTTCCTCTCGTCTTAAACAATATACAAATATGTAATATACAAATGTAAACAAACTAAATAAAAATTGTTTATGAGTATGATCATATTCAATACTAAATTTTGCTGTGTAGAAACATTTTTGAAAAGACGAAGTAACAAAAAGTATGCATAGAAACAATATGCTGGGAAGTGCTGAAAAATCAAAGTTTATAGCAAAACGTGGTTCAAATGAGTAGTTTCTAAACTAAAGCTCAAGAACAAGATTGACACTCAGGAAAATTGTAAGAAAAAAATTGAATAAATAACATACTTATGAGGAGCGCCGACTAGGTACAATAACAAATACAAACAAACCGGCTCACTTGAAGCATTCCAGATGTTTCAATACAGTTACAAATCTGAAATACTACATTTAATATTAATAATTTTTTTAAAAGCAAGATAAAACTATGAAAGTAATTTTCCAAATATTATAGTTTAATAATGCTTCACAGTTAAATGGCAGAGTTCATCCATCCAATTCATATCATTAAGTGATATATTTTCGAGGATTTTTTTTCTATTTATATCTCTGCTGTAATTCGATAGATACTCTAAACTCCAACGATTTCAAGAATGCTGAAAAATCAATTGTCTAATTTCCCAGCTGTCCACTACAGATTTTTTTTTGTCATAGATGATTTTCCTCCGGAAGTGCTATAAATGCAGTGTCAATTAGAAAATGACCATCAGTGAGAACAGATAAATCGGTTGTGCCTGACTGTTGAACAAGAGCTCTTGAGTTCAAGCAATCCTCAATTTGAGCGATCAAGGAGATAAATTATGTTTAATTCAACAAGGCTACTCCCAATACTCTTCAATCTGATTAGCGATTCCCATAGGTCTCTAAAAATAGTTGCAATTGGAGGATTGAAGTGTAATTTCATATTTTCTGAAGCCAAAAATATTTTAAATTGTTGATTTTTCCGATATAACAAAAATGTAGTAAAAATGACTTTGATGGTACCTTTAAAGTTCTTTCCACAGTCACTAAATACTTCGTTTGGCTTTACTTTAGCCGCTATTGATATTTTTAAAGCTTCTAAACAAACTCTTTAGTGCCAAGATTCTTAACAACTTCGAGGTGTACTACCTTGACAGTGAAACAAACAAAAATGCAATCACAAATCTTAAATAGTTTCTGTATACGATCAGATTTAGGTATTATTATAAATTTAATATTACCTAAATACAGAATAATATTAATAATATTTATAATGCAAAATAGCCCAAACTAACTTTGAGTTTCATGATAACGTCTAATTATTAGCTCAGAAATGAAATATTTTTGAGGAATGACGATTGGATGCTTTTTACCATCAGATAGATGTGAATTATTTAAGCATCTTCCAGCACAAATCAAATAATTTTTTTCGATCTAAAACTGGAAGCAAGGAAATGATTCAAATGTTTGATTTCAGAATTTTACCCCTTTCCAAGCATAACAATTCTTCAGAAAATGCAGAATTCTGGATAACTCTTATTACATCACTCAGAGCTTCTTTCAATTCTTCACTATAAAAATCCTTTATGTTCAGGAGAAATGTTTAGACAGTAGTTAGAAAAGTCACAATTTTGATCAAGAAAATATTCCAAAAATAGTGAATCATCTCCGATTTTCATAAAGTTAACACAGTTTTTCATCCCTAATTAAGTCAGAATTTTCCAACCTTTTTTCTATATCTTCATGCACTAAAGATTCTACATTAAAATTAAGCAACCAATGTGTGGTCTCTGAAATAACTGATCACACTCAATTAACTCATTAGGTTGCAATCCTCTGGCAGCATAATCAGCAAGGTTAGCTTTTCAGTCAAGATGACTACACTTCAGATCAAGAACTTAATTTTGAATTTGATACTCTTTTAGAATGGAGCCCACATCGTGATTCAGATGAGACCCATTATAATGTGATAGTAGAATGTGATTAAGCAAAACAATTACTAGGTGGCAAAAACAGAAAGCATTTCTTTCTGTTTTTATTTCTCCTGAACATAAAGCATTTCATTAAATGTTTTTAACAAATTTTCTAACAGTAAACCAGAGCATAATTCTAGTCTAGGCAGATATTCTACTTAAGCGGCATTATACTGCAGTTTTAGTACACAAGAGAAATATTTCATTTCCTTCATTTTAACAAGATTTTTTTATATGAGTCATAAAATGCATGCAGCTTTATTTTATAAAGATGTTCAATAAACACAAATCTAAGAATCTTTAAATTTCAGAGTAAACTTAATAACTTATGAATATGAATCTATCTATCAGTTTTTTAGGAGTTAATTGGATCATCTCATTTTAATTTAAGATCAAAAATCGTGTTAGAATATTTTTGCAAAAATAAAACTTGGTGTTAACAATCCAAATAGGACAAAATGCTTTGCTACTACTAAAAGGACATTACGTTTTATAAATGAGGTTGAGGACAGATGCTCAAAGAAAGTATTTTAAAATCAAAGTATCTCTATAAGGACCCCGAATTATTCCTAACATTTTCTTTGGTTAATGCTTTATTATATCTGATTTGAATCTTGTTTTAGTTTGGGTGATAAGTTTTCTAATACTTCTGGCAAATTGCTTAAGCACTTAAAAAAATCTCTGCCTTGCACATTAAGCTCTATCAATGTCATGAATTAAAATCTTTGCAGCTGCCTTAGAAGAAGCACCAGTTAATAGATTATCTATGTAAAAATCAAGTCTAATAACATTATAACACTTTTTTGAAGCTTCTAGAAATTTACCTTCCTTATAAAAAAACAATTGTTAGAGTGAGCGAGTAGTTTAGAGTGCGCAACACGTTCCATAAGAAATGCTTAAAAGCCTGTACTCTTGAATTGAATCCGTGTGTTCATTTCTCCAAAATATGCGCTGAAAATCAGGATCCTTTAGATGCACACGTACTTGCCTGCACATTTTCTTAATATATGCACAAATAGCAATTGGCAGCATTCTAAAACTATTGATGATGCCTAGCAGATCAGATTGAATTGGGGCACCAATGAATAATAAATCATTGAGTGAACACTTGTGGGATTTTTAGTGGACCCCTTAAAAACACGTAGCTCAGTAGTGCAGCTTGTAGGTCTTAATACTGAATGGTGTGAGGTAGGTAATACACTAATGAAGAAGTAAACTTAGAATTATATATATGTAGTGATGAGTTCCATGTGTCTCAAATTAAGACATTCAGTGAGAAATTCTTTGTATAATTTGTATATGTCAGGTTTGTTAACTAATCTCTATTTTCTAAAAAACAAAATATTTTCCCAGACAATTCTTTTGAATCGGCTAATTTTGCTGGATGTTTCTTAAAGGGTAACCTAACACAATACTATACTTATACTACTGCACTTACTAATACAACTGTGCTGTCTCTATGAGTAGCTTTAAAATGATCATTATATTTAAGTTCTGATTTTGAAATATTTGTGTTCGCAGGAACTATTTTTTGAAGACCAGAATATTTGAACCATGGCATCAGTATTTAATTCAATATTGTTTAATGATATGTAAGGGTATGTATCAGAATAGAATAATGTTGTTCCCGAAATTATCTAAGTCAATTTTGATTGAACAGCTGTGGGAAGTTCTTTATTTCTTTTAATTAGTTCTCTTAAGTCACTGACATGAAAACATTGAATCCCAAAAGAATATCAGTTTGTGATGATTTAAAGAATTTTGGCTCTGTGCTAATGCTAAATCATTGAAACATTCAACTACATTTGGCGGCAGTGATTTGTGTGGTAAATTTCCCCAAACCTTATCTATAATAAAAACTGGAGTTTTGAAAGATTATGCATGTGGAAAATGAGGAGATAAAATTATTTATAATTCTCCAGTTGTCTGCTAAGTGACTGACCTTAAACATGAACCTTGAAGCTTTTAGCATTTTTTCTACTTAAACCAAGTTTTTCTACAAAATCGTCAGTGTTGAAATTAGCCTATGAACCAGAATCCATATAAAGCTCAATAATGCATAAAATTTCCTATAGAATTCAAACTCTAAATAACGCAGTACGTTACGAAACTTCTTGATTTTTATATATATTCATATCACACAAAATTATTATCTGATTGGAAAAACTAGTAATAGGTTTCTCAACTATATTGATGATTAAATACTGTAGTATTTATAGAAAGTAGAAAGTTCTCTGTTAGAATGTGCAGCAGAATCATTTGATTTTAAAATATGCAATAATGATTTATGCTTATGTTGACAAGTATTGCATTTAATTGCACTCTTACATGACTAACACTGTGTATAATAGATTAATAATATATATATATATATATATATATATATATATATATATATATATATATATATAT
>JAPDSC010093491.1:3916729-3939669 GCA_026290005.1 Latrodectus geometricus | reverse complement strand
ATTTTTATTCAATAAGTTAACAAACTGTTCTACAATTTAACGTGTATTGTTTATTTTATGAAAGATTATAATTTCTAGAATATTTACATTGAAATTTAGAGAGGAATTTGAATTAAATTATGACATGAATAAAAATACCTTCAGTCCTTCTAAATACCTTCTAAAAATACCTTCAATTCATCTGGGGCTTTCATCGCCGTGTAGACATATAAAGATATATTATTATATCAATCGATCTAATGAATTGAAATAATTACATTTTGGTCTTTATAAAAAAATACGTTTTATGTCTAAATGGCAGGATCTAAATATTTTCTTTTCTTTTAAATTTAGTTTCCTTCTTATTTATATTGTTTTCTGAAAATTTTTAAAAAAGCTAAAATGTATCCGAATAATTTCAATTATACTTAAATGTTATGATTAAAAAAATTATGAAAATTTATAAAATTTGTTGAAAATAATTTGCGCAAAAGGACATTTTACGTAAACTAAAGAAGTTTAATTATCTGATTTTGATCTGAAATTGCCATCAGAATTTTAAAAAATAAGCTGCAGGGAAACATAGTTTTTTTTATAAACTGGAATTTATTTTTTATAATTTTTTTTTATTGTAAAATAATATTTAAGAAGAAACTTATTTTTATGTAATAGTAATGAGTTTCACTTAGTTAGTCCAATGAGTTGAAAAAAAATATTTTTTGTCAAACAGGAACAATCATTTTTGGTAGAATCAGCTTAAATTATATACAATAAAACAAATAAATTATCTCTCATTTAAAAAATAAAAAACGAATTCTTACTTACATGCATACTTATTTTTTCTATTTAAACTACTATTTTATTTAATTAAAGAAAACATTAAGATTAAAATTTTTAGTTACATTTAATAAATATTCAAAATAAAATCATCAAATTTACATTCATTATTAAAATACTTGAACATAAAAACTTTATTGGAGTAATTAAGTTATAGCTACAAAAGCTTTAGTAAAGAAATTATTTTATTCTTTTTGATTCATACTTTCTTTAAGTATTTTCAATATTTTTTTTGTTTACGCAATATTTAATATTTGTTTTGATTCTTATGAATTGCGTTGAATGCTCTACTCATCAGTTTTATAAAACAATTTTATATTAATGTAAATTTTCTATCATATGTACCTATATTTGTATGCAAGAATATATATATAAATTTATTATGGGAAAATTATATTGAATGTATTATTCCTTGAACAATTGCTGATACAATTTTATTACAAAAAGAAGCAATAGTTTCTGATTTTACTCTATTTATAATAATATACTTTTAAAAATATTGAAGCATGAAATGATTGTAGAGCCATTAATATCAATAAATAGCAGTGTAGTCACGTGTCTAAATATTAAAATTAAAAATATAAAATTATCAAAAAAAATTATCAAACATTATATTCATGAATAGATATACAAAGTTTTAAAAACATGAAAACTCAAATTGAAAAAGAAAGTAAGGAATTAAAAAATGCAACATGAAAAATTTGAATTATCTTATAATTAAAACCTATATAAGTTACATATTTTATTATATACTAAAAAAAATTACTACAAGCTAAAACTCACACATTTTTGTGTTTCGCAATTTTTACGTGAGATAAAATTTAAATAAATGCTGTAATTTCCATGAAATTTTGAAACATTTAGGAATTCCTTTATTGAGAAATTTATAGTTAGGAATTTGTGTAAGATATTAAAATTATTAACATAATTATTGCGGAACGAAATTTAATTTGCTTAAAATAGGTGATAATGAAAGACATGTTAAACTCATTCATTAGCAACATGTTAAAGTAAATGAAAATAGTGAACAATTACAACTAAAAGTCTCTTTACAAATAATTCAGTTTAAAAAAATAAAAGTAAAATATAATAATATCATAAATAAAACACATAATTTTATAACAATCATTAGCAATAAAATAAATAAAAATTTTGTTTAAATTTGGATATCGATTATAACCACGTACAAATTAAATTACATTCTTTTAATAATAAATTCCTATAATTGTATTATAAATATAATAAAAGACATAGAATAAATACTTTTCAGTATTCAATTGAATTTTGCATATTATTGTTACCAAACTGCATAATCAATTTATAAAAAGAAACTAAGGATTATTTATTAAGTATTATAAATTTACAAAAGTTTTCTACATTTCATGTTCATGTATACAACATCTTAAATTAGAAGTTACAAAAATTATCTGATATTAAATTTTTTTTGAATTTTTCACTGTTCAGTGTGAACTAACATCTAATGAAATAACCTTTCGAAAGTTAATCAATCTAAAGGTAAAATGGCACAGTCAAGTATCAAACTAACTTTTAATTCACTGAAAATGTTTCTTACTGAAAAAAAATAGTACCTTTTGAAAAGTAAGATTATTAGTTCTTATATTGTATTTGCTTAAGATTAACCATTTGAGTGCGGTGAAGCGCTATCGCGCTTTACTTGTTATGCGTCAAAAATGCGGCCTCTTGTTTTATTAATCAAATTACTACGCATTTCATTCCGCACTTTTAGCATATATATAAGAAAACTCTTCAGCACTCAAGCGGTTAAGATATGAGTAATTTCCGATTTAATAGAAACTATTATTTCAAAAATTATTTCGCTATGAAATTGAATTTAAAATGATAACTTTTACTAACTTTTCATATGAATTTTATATAGGTCTAAGTTAAATTTTAATAAATCTAGTCTCTCTCTCTCTCACACACACACCTTTTAATAATTTTACATAAGTCCGAATAACGTTTCAGGAATTTTGACCACAGAGTTGCATTCGAAAGTTGTTTCTAGTTATATAATGTATTTATCTTTTTCTATCACATACATATATACAAATAAAGAATAACTATAAGTACATTTTTAAATTATTTTAATGCTGATAATTGTGAACTCAATAATTAAATTAAACTAATCTATTACAAAACATGAATTTTAGCATGTATTGTTATAATAGGTTTCTCTTATTCCAAGCAAACATATAATAAAACTTTATGAAATTAATCATATATTATTAACTAACAATTCGCTTACGTAATTTAACAGAAGAATTTCTACTGTTTTGGAAATCTAAATTGCAACAGCCTAACGTAACAATACACATGATGTGAAATTTACATTATGAGTTTGTTGCTATGGTATACACAAATAATAAGCAACACATAGGCATAGCACAAGGTTAGCTCAGTATGTTTCGTGTAATTTTCAGGCGGAGTTTCTTAAGTAAGTTGTGTATAACTATGTAGTTTTTTAGAAGTAGAATTGTATTTTTTCTTAGAAGAGAGAGAGAGAGATCGAGTATCTTTCGGGAGTTTCTGAATTCAATGGAGACATAATAATAACCAATAACGATTTTAGATTATACTTCACAGAATTCAGTGATCATGTTGGATGAAACCAAGCAACTGTAACTAAGATTTGTAGTCTCTGCAAGCTGCAGCAAAAGATGGATTGACGGTATTGATTGCAACACGTTTACTTCACAACTGCATTGATTGCAATCATATTATTCGCACGCTAGTGATTGAACACTCTGCCTCATCACGAACCAAACAACTGTAACTGTGAATAGCACAGCAAATTCATTCAGTTACGCACCATTCGGATTTCCCTCATATCATTTGACGTCCTTTGCAGCTAACTAGAATGTTTACATGACACTTAATGCTTCTTATACCCTTGTTTCATGACTAAAAGTGCTTGCGCCTTGATGGTGTAAAGAAACATGAACAACGAGATGGAAAGACATAGTATTTATTGGCTTATCCCACTTTTGCCTCTAACACTATGATAGTCGTGTCCATGCTTGAAAACATCTTGATGGGAGATAGATGAAATGTGTGTTCCATTAAGCATTACCACACTGGTTCCGTACTTGGTATTTGTGTTTTGGGGGTATCTCTCTCTCTCTCTCTCTCTAAAACGCATCGTCGGTACTTTCAACAGTCAGTGCTTCATTTAAAGGCATTGAAAAGCTCATGGTCCTGCCATACTTTAAAAAGGTTGCTTTCATCCATATTTCAGTATGATTATGCGTGATCACACCTGGCATGTAATGGTCTAAATTTATTTACCGATCAGATGGAATTGCTTACTTGGTCTGCTTTTTCTCTTGATCTGAAACCAATTGAATACGTGTGACTTAACCACTAGCTGTATTCGATTATCTCCCACCAAAATAACATCACCAGCTATTACACCAGATAAGTTTTATCCATATGTGAAAACCACAAGAAATGATTGAGGTATCAAAGATACATCCAAAACACCTTTGTATCAATACCAAGACATATGACAGTTGTTATATCCAAAAAACGGGGCTACACTAACTTCTTATTTTTTCCTTCATAGTTCACTAGATGCTATAGTTTCAATCATTTGAATTTTTATATGGTGTGTTATTTGTCAAATAAACTTTACTGTGATATAACTAGTCCTTCTTTTCTTCATCTAATTTGGTAACACACACATCTGATATACAAACAATTAAATGTTATAAACTTGTTTGAAAGCAACAATTTAATAAGAAATGTTGTGCTATCTATTTTTTCAAAAGGGGAAATAAATTGTGCTCTAATTCATGTAACATTATATACAGGGCTTTATCAAATAAGAGCTAGAAAATTTAGAATTTGTAAATGTGAAATTGTTAATTTTTTATATGGATCTCTTTCCAGCTTATTGATTTTAACTTATTCTTAAATAAAGGCCAATATTGATACTAATTTTCCTTATAAGCAAACAAAATATATTGGAACTTAGCATATAAATCTGACATATGTAGAATTATATTCATGTTCTCCATATTTATAAAATATTGTATATAAAGATTTTATATAACCCCTATAAATGTAATAACTGTATTTTGGATACTTTAATGCAGGCTTTAAGTGAATAATATAATTTATTTTAAGGAATGTAAGCATTTTGTTTCGTTTTACGAATGTCCAATTATTGCTTATAATTAAAAGAAATAGTGCTTTAAAAGTAATTAGGAGTTTTCAAGATTTAACAAACAAAATTAATTTCTTATTTTATAATACACAGCTGGTCACCGTAAATGCAACACCATAAAGGAAGCATGCAAATAAGATGAAATTTACAACATACATTAGAGGAATAGAGAAATGTAAATTATTAGAATTTCAGTGCAGATGCACATCAAGCATGCGTATGGTACCACTCAAAAACACTATTTTAGGCTTGGAGTTTTCAACGATTTCAAGTTCGGCAATTGTGTTTTTCTTGAAGATGATTCTAAAAAACAAAAAATTATGCTTCGCAGGAAACAGAGATAATTTTTTGATCAATTATCGGAATCAGAGAGTGGAAAGATAGTGGTCTACCGAGATTGTAGGTTATCTTCCAGGGAAATCGGTGGCTGTGGTGGATGAAACTAAACAACAGTAATGCAGATATGTGATTGTTGGATGTACGAGGGAAAGATGGACCGACGTGTTTGATCACATCCAGCTAAGTGCGCCACTTCAAGTGATGACAAGCATATTGTGAGCATGGCAGTGACGGATCGCTTAGCCACATCAGAAACCATAGCACAGTCAATCCGTAAGACATCATCCAGTGTCTGCACTACCATTTGATGCCGTTTACAGTAGAGTGAAGTGCCAGCAAAGCGCCCTTCTTCGTCTGCCCTTGAAGCATAACCACAGAAAACTCCGCTAACAATTGTGCCATGAAAGTATGTGGATGGACGAATGGAATGATATTGTGTTTAAAATCGAATCACACATCTGTCTGCAAAACAATGATGGTCGTATTCAAGTCTGGAGAAACTGAAGAGATAAGGCTGAAGAGCTGCGTTATGCACCTCCACATTGGCCATGCTCCAGGTATTATGGGGAGGTATTGGATATTCCTCTCGTACTCCTCTTGTATGCATTGTTGGTATTTTAAATGACTAGCACTGCATCTCCAAGGTGTTGGAGCCAGTTGTCCTTCCTTACTCCTCGGCCGTATTTCAGTAGGATAATACGCGATCACACGTGACACGCATTGTCCAAGTGTTCTTCGTCAATCGACAAATTGAATTGCTTCTCTGGTGGGGTTCCTCTCTAGATCTTTCACCGATATAAAACATGTGGTCCATGGCTCCTTAATGATTGACCCAGATTATATCCCCAGTTGCCAAACCAGGAAATTTGGCAACGTTTCGAAGCTGTTTGATCTGCTGTACCTTAAGAACACATGAGAAGTAACTTTGAATCAATGAAGAGTCGTGTGGCTGTGGTGATCTCAAACAATGTTGGCTACTCTGGCTCTACTGATTTTGGCAGCAACCACACTTCACAGAAGTTTATAAATTTAATCAC
The DNA here is from genome assembly GCA_026290005.1 of Latrodectus geometricus. NCBI lineage: Eukaryota > Metazoa > Arthropoda > Arachnida > Araneae > Theridiidae > Latrodectus > Latrodectus geometricus. Next base: position 3,933,291 of record JAPDSC010093491.1, on the reverse strand, counting down.
TTGATACTTGGTCACCATGTTATCTACAAAATAAATTTTGTTGTAATATCTCGTCTTTGTTGGTGTTGCAATTTTGGTGGGCAACAGTGTAAATTGCAACAATTTCTTTGTAAAAAAAATTTTAACTTTTACATTTTAAATAATAAATCCCTAATGTGTGAAAAGTAACTGACGAGTGAAACAATATTATAAATTCGATGCTATGAGAGGATGCGAAATGTGTTGCATTGGTAAATTTTGTAGAATTATTTTACAATTACCCAAAATTTGCATAATATGATGTGTTGATTGCTTAATAAACATATATTTAAACAAAAGTAAATTCAAATTTAAAAAAATGTTTATTTATTGATCCTACTTGATGTATGAATAGCAAGCAAAAATATTTACAAATGTATCTGACTTATAATTATACTTATGCATATTTCAAAAATATTTTGCAGCTATTTTCAATAATTTTAATTTTAGAAAATGTCATGAATTATATTTTTTGGATTTGGATTTTTTATAATTAATTTAAAGTTTTTTATTAAGTTTTGTGATTTTTTTCTTATTATCTTTAGAAAATAAAATATACGTGTATTTCTCAAAAAATTATGTTACTTATAAATAAAATAACAATGTAGCTCCAAACAGGTGATCATTTTAGAAAAAAAAAAAAAAAAGCTTAAACTATATTTCAACTTTAACTGCAACTAATTTAAAATTTTCTAGTGTTATAGTGTATACAGAATAAGAACTTATCAAAGTAAGACATTAGTTGTTGAGAAAGCATGATTTTGAGTTAGATGTATTAATATTAACAGTAAAATTAATCAAAAATAAAAGAAAATTAAGGAATATATGATTGAGTCCTCTAAAAAGGTAAGTAAATAAAACGTTAATTTAAAGAGCTGAGAAATTTCCATATTAGTTTCAAGCCATTTAAATGATTTTTTTTTTTTAACTTCAAATACACCAATTAAAATAATTTAACCAAGAAATCAAACGGTACATAAAACTGATGAGACACTAAAATATTTATCAAAACTTTAGACCTGAAAGAAGATCTTAATTTAGAATTTTTGATTTGAGACAGTTTAAATAACGTCCTTATTAATTTTTGAATTATGACACTTCGGGTAAATCCAATTTTCCAAAATTATCTAGCACTTAGGGTTAAATCAAAAGAGAAATCTGAAAATTTACTTTAGTCAAAAACAGGAAAAGTTTTGAATTAATTTTCAAAAAATTGCTTTACCCAAGTTATGACCAAAATGTTTGCATAATTGCATTACTTAGAGACCAGGCAAAATCGTTAACCAGAATATCTATTCAAAAAAGTCTTCATCGCTGTCTTTTGATATGCCATGAGGATAGTAAATTATTGTCTACTGTTTTGAATTAATAAGAATTATCAATTAACTGCTTAACTGACTCAGCGGCACAGAAAATTTCAAGAATCTGCAATAAAGGTTTCTTCCTTAAAACCAGATGTAGTACTTTTTCGTTTCATAGCCACTTTCTTGAACTATACAAAAATCGTACATTATTTGGCATTCTCATTGGGAAGATTTCCTACCCCCTTCCCTGAAAAGTGTCAAATCTCTCAATTTAGAGGGAGGAGATGTCACATACCACTAACTACCCTATCTAGGGTTTTATGTATTTATCAACTCGCAAGAAAGAATTGTTCATCCCAATAAAGGTGGTTAAAACTAAAACATATATCTCTTTTTTGTATAGAACTTCGAAAGCAAAAATTAATAAGAAATAACTGTTATTTATGTATTTGAAAATGACTGTTGAAATTCCTCACAATGTTTTTAGGTTTACTGGTAAATAATATGAAGTTCAAAGAAAAGCGGGTTTTTTACGAAATTTAATTAAGTAAATTGATTGTTTTATAAATCGCACATGTATTTAAATTCATTGCATTACATTTTTTGTATATTAATATTTTCTATATAATGGAAATTTCCCTTTTTGAATGAGGCAGAAGTTTTTCAAATTTTTAATACAGTTGGATAAAATAATGTTAGTAAAAATACATTTTCTCACATTATATTTCTCTTAACACAAACAATTTTTCATTTTGTGTGAACACATTTCTATGTAGTAATCAGTGTGGTAAGGTTTTACATGAAAACAAAAAAAAGACTAATTATTTTTCAATTTTTTTATAATTTTAAATCAATTAATTAAAATTTGTTCATATATATATATATATATATATATATATATCGTTAATCTGCGCTTTAGGTCCCCTACTCTGCCAACTTGGCGAAAAATGCACCAAGCGTGGTAAACCGGACGTTTTCATACCTAATGAGCTCTTTATGGCAACCTCCGGAGGAAATAATTTGCGCTTTTTCGCGCATGCTCATTAATTGGTTTTTTTATTTTAGCATTTTCATTGGTCGTTAATTAGTTTCAGTTTGAAAAATCGGTCATTTTCATTGGTTGCTAATTTGCTTAAAACCGTTAAAAATCGTATTCCATTATCGCCATGGCAACAGCGTTTTTGAAAAGCCGCCAACTACGGGACAAACAGCACACTTTCGCCAAGTTGGCAGAGTAGGGGACCTAAAGCGCATTTTCACCATATATATATATATATATATATATATATATAAATGTTTTGAATTTAAACAATTAAACATAACATTAAAAAAAATACATAACAAAATGCTTAAATGTGTTTAATGTTTTGAGAAATATTCAGTATACAATATCTGAAAAATAATTTTCATCTCATTTTTAAATATTTGGAAAAGTTTTTTAGCTTAAAACAATTAAATATTTAAGAAAAGAAAAAGGATTAATATTTCTTCCTGTATTATTGTATATGAAAATACAATTCCTTAATGCAAAATACATGTAGACAAACTGGCAATAATATTATACCATATAAATTAAATTAAGGAAATTTTAACATAAGTTATGTTTGCTGATTATGTACTTTCTTAACTATTATATTTCTGATGCATTTACATCCTAAAATCATTCATTTATTTTAAAGTTTTTTTCTTTTATATTGAAATAATTATTTAGATATTTTTAACAAGATAATTATTAAATTAAAGTTGTGTTTTAATCAAACATAATACAAAGTGATCGACGAAAAATAAATTGCATAAAAACATTATTTGTTAAGTATTCAATATAATTCTCGTTAAATCAAAATAATATTCTATTATTATGAAGTAATCTGGTGAAATACAAAATGAATTTGAAACACAAAGGGGTTTAAATTAAATGTGTTCAATAGATGTGACAAACTTTTTTTTTTTAAGAAAATTTTCTAAAGCACTTTACATTATTTGAAAGAGAGAGAGAGATATGAATACCGTCTTCATTATATATTTCCATTCATCTGGAAATACATTTTTCTCAATACATAAAGTTAAACGCTTTGATAGGCCTTATAGTGATTTGCATATGATAGTGAAATGCTATTTAGTAATTTATACAAATAGAAGAGTGTGTGTTGTCCATAAGATCAGATGATACGTAACATGAAGACGGACAATTGATATAATTGAACGATAAAAATTTAAGCAAAGTACTTCAAGCATGCTTATAGTGTCACACTGATTCCATTTTAAAATTTAAGGAAGTAGACGCTTAATAACTATTTAATTAATTGAAGTAAATAACTATTTTTCAAATCCTTTTAATATAATAATACTTTCAGAACACATATATATAGCAAAGCTATTTATATATGTACTGAAAGTACAGAATTCAACAGGCTAAATGAATTAGAAATTTACAAATATTATTAATTTTTTTCAACTCAACTAAAAATATATATTATTTATTCAATTTTTAATAGATAAATTATGTTTGTTTATTTTAAATTGTTAAAGCCCAAATTTATTGTTAAATTAATTTTTTTCAACTCGTAACTGAACAACCTTTGATAAAAATATCTTTTGTCACATCATTTGAAAATTAACTTCATTCGCTAATCTGAATTCAAATATATTTCAGTGCATGTACTTACTAAGTAACTTAAACTGTTACGTTTAAATTATTCCAATATAAATGAAATATTTGTTTCCACAAATGCATTACTAGATTATTTTTTTAAATATTAGTCTAGTTATATGAACTGAAATTTATGTATATTTAAAAATAAAAACAAAAGAATCGATGCAACTTAGTTTAGTAAAATCCCTGTACGAAAAAAAACTTATAAAATTACTCATGAGTTTCTATTGGCTTACATTTAATTTTACATAATAAAACTAATAAAAGGTTATTACTTCATTATAATTATATTTTTAAGAAAAGTTCTTGCATTCGAAATATGATATAACGTTACGAATGCAAAACCTTTATATAATTATAATATGCCTCTTATATTAAGTTTCCTAATTAAAAGGACTATGTACAATTAAAAATTGTTAAGTTTCTATTGATTTTTTGCTTTTTAAATTGATTAGAGACTTATTTTATTGTCATTCATAAATAAAATAGTTCAGTTATATTTTTATATAAAAATTTGCCTTTAAATAGAAAATTAAATACAATATAAGTTTAAAATCTTTTTTATGCATTCTTTTTTTTTTAGGATTTGATTCATTAGATTTGAAATTTTATAATTTCAAAAACTAACTGGAGAGAATTTATTGATTTACTTCTGATTTTTATTGGTCTAAATTTCCGAAAATACTTTTGAATATATTGTACTCTGTTATGTAAGTTCTTAGTTGTTGCAAAAGTAGAATATAATCATCAATTTGTGGCAGTGAATCAGGTGAGAAAGTAATTTATCATCGATTCAGAAAAATCAAAATGCTTTATTTTCCTAAGTAATCATCCTCTCCTTTCATTCTACCTCTGATTGACAAGTAACATGTTTAAATCGTAAGGGAAGTTACACGTGATGAGTTTTCTTCTTGGAAACAAACTCTTCTTAAGTATATAGGAATCCGTAAGAAATATAATTGTCGAATACTAATAAAAATTTTAGAAAAAAATAATTTTAGCTTCCAAAATTCAACTGTCTTGATCTTTAAGTTCGCAAAGGTTTAATGAAATTTATTCAGTAAGGATTAAATTAATACTTAGAATTAAAAATAAAAACAAAATAATATTATTTAATAAGGCAAAAGCATCAGATTTATCTGAAGAAAATTGATATTATAATGAATTGCTTTCTATTGACTTTTCAATTCACATAAAATAATACATAACAATATACCAAAAATTCTTTCTTCTTTCATTATAAGAAAGTATTTTTGCAAAATGGTGTTACATTTGCAACATAATATTACGCACACGCGCGAATGAGAAAAAATTACATATTATATCTCTTTTATATAGTCTTCTAATTAGAGACTTTATTGAGAATATAGTCCCTGTATTTAAAATTTGAATTTTGATTGAGAGGAAATTTTCATAGTGTATTTATTCTTCATTTCATTCATTAGAGATTTATTTTACTGTCATTCCTAAAACTTATCTTAATTGTATTTTTCATGAATTTATATTTTTTATGAATATCATTTTAATGACCCAATAAATCGTATATGAAATATACTATTTTAAGTTTAAAAGATGAATCAGAAAAATATTTAATTCAAATAAGAAGAGTAAAGTAGATATTTCACGATTTTACAACAAGAAATTCTCTAATTAAGATTATTATATTTAAAAATTTCTTTTATATCTAATATGGTCCGCGTTAAAGACAATTATTTGTAGAATTAACTTATCAATAATTTTCTAATTTTAAAATAAATTTCGTAATAAAATAATTACTTTTTGAAGGTTAAAAGTTTAATTGATTAGATGTAGCATAAATGTGATTTCAACTAATCACTAATAAACTATTTCAGAAGGATAATTCCATTTCCCACACCTTTTAAAATAAGATCTAAGACTCTTTTCTACATTAAAAATTTTAGCAATTCAATTCTAGTACGGAATTTTATTTTTATAAATTCCTAACTAGAAATTTATTGTTTATTGTTTATTATTATTTGTGGAATCAATGGAAAATCAAAATTACTCTTTTGGCCTACTTTCTATCGTTGTGAGTTTCCATCACCACCCATGAGGTATCACAACCGGTGTCGTTACCACTTTAGGCAGTGGTATCCCCACAACTGTGCAGTTTTTATTTAAAATTTGGCAATACATTTTCATTTCAATGAAGTTTTAATAAAAAGGTTAATTGACTGCACAGTCACAGGCCTATATCGCCCTCAGTGTAATATTACACTGATTTCATATAACTAAATATAACATATACTATATAAAATAAATTATGATATATGAAATGCATGATATATGAGATGCATGATATATGAAATATATATATATATATTATATGAAATATATCTATATATAACCCCGAGCTCATCGCATAAACCCAGACATCGAACGCATGCAATCGCAAAAACTTAGATATAGACTATACTGCTTTAGCCCAAAACTTATGTCAATCCTAGAATTTGATTTCAATGTAGAATCGCTAATACCGTCCACTTCGCTTTGACCTTAATCTCGACCACTACGCGGGAATCAAAGACTCGACCGCATGGTGGGAAATTAGAGCCATCGCTTCGTAGGTATCGCTTACTTCGCTTTACCCAAATCTCGATGACATGACGGGGGCCCACATCACGCAAAAGTCAAATATTGCCTGCCTTACAGAAGCTTAAATGGGCTGAAGCAAGAAATTACTTAATAGTAATGGAAATTACTTACTTGCATTTTTAATTATACAAAAATTTGAAGTTACACTAGTTGATGAAGGTAACTGCAGGTGGGGTTTTAAATTCCGACTTCTTTCATGAAGACCAGACTTCTTTGGTTCAGAAGATATTGCGCAAGACAATTTTCGCATTACACATCCCCTAATTATATAATTAATCTCTCATTTAATAAAGTAAGCACAATTAATATAGACAGTACAATAAGAACAACACATAAGAGCACAGAAAGTAACATAAATGATCTATAAGTTGATGATCATAAACACGATAAAACTTTACATGTACAAATTGAGATGGTTGCGACATTAGTTCTTTCTAGTACCCTTCAAAGAAGCGGGTTCTGTACTCACCCCAGTCAAAGATCCGTTTTATTCCTTAATAGCGGCTGGAGCATCGTAGTGGATGTGAAGTCCTCCAAATGAAGTCGTACATATGGGAGCCGTGACTAATCATAACACTTTAAGCATTATATACAATATTAAGATCAATACATTGAACACTATATAATCCCAAAATGTTACACTTACCATTTACATAAATTCACTTTAAACTGAAAGAAAATGTGATACCCTGACCATAAGTACTAAATATTAAAGGCTGACAGAGAATATAATGGATTAAAAAAAATCTGTGCATAAATGATTCTCAGACGAAATGAGTTTCCGTATGTATGCAAAAACCACATAGATATAAAACAATGTATTCACACATTACAATCAATGAGCTCTTCTAGCAAGTTATCATATATGGAAAGGAAATGTAAAACAAATTTTCTAAGAAACTAGTTATAAATTTATACATATATTAGTATAATGAAACAAGTTTTTTTTTTTTTTTTTCCAGAATGAAGAAGGTAAACAGTTAAGTTCGTGTACACTAAAAAAAATCATTGTAAAAATTATATATTTCTATATTCTTATCTATTTATGTTAATTAATGAAAACATGGAACTCCACTCCATACACGTATTTTAGAACACTAAAACACAATGTTACAGATACAGCAATACCATACACATAATAATACACAATACCCTACAGAAAGCATGTCATACTCTTAAATCAAAGCCAAAGTTCCAAATCTGAAAATGAAACTGTTATATATTGAGAAACACTCAGATATGTACAACATATGACTAATACCCTCACACACATACCAAAGTTGCACATATTAAGCAACCAATGTCACAGATTCAGCAACGCCATCGAAACACTTACCAATATTTTGCTCTCTGATACTTAAGCATATTGATTAATATATTTGGATTCTACCTTTGCTAGAGGAAAAGGTACATTTCAATATAATCAGAAAACCAGTTTAGTAGATCATATTACTCACATCAATCATATATTGCGAATTCGAAATAAATAATTTATCACACATTGTTTAGAAATTAGTAGTATTAAAACCGCACAATTATTTTTTCACTTTTATTTCTAACTATGTTCTTAGATTTTAGAGAATCAGAGTGAAATTCTCATTCAATAACTGTAAAGTGATAAAAATATTTTGAGTATACAATGTTAAATCATGATTCATACGTACGAAGCTTCAAGGGAAACATTTCACGTAATTCCAGTAAAACAAATAAATACATCGATATAAGATGGAGAAAACTTTACTGCCGAGAGACATATTCAGATTTCAGAAACATTTAAATTTGACGAGATTCTAAAACCAAAGCCTGTAAAAGATATTTAAAAATGTATTGATTTTGTATAAGTAATACGTAGGTCACGGAGAAACACCCACGGTCAAATGTGTTAGAGATCTCTTAAATGTGGAAAATTACAGTGAGAAAAATATTCTTATATTATTCATACGTAAAAAAAACATAAATGAAAAAAATTAAAACATACGTCGACATAATCTACGTATTTAAAAGAGATTTTTCATACAGTTATTATTAATCAATATCCATTTAATCAAAAAAGAACATGGTAATGCAATACAGTGACGTTCATACATGTGTGATAGTGCGATAAGAGGTTAGATTTGCTCCCGAGTTACCGTGGGAAAAGAATTGGCAACATTTACTAAACTTATAACACAATATTTTTTATGGAATAAATCTTGTAAAATGACGTTAGTCCCCAATACGAAAAGAATCGTTCGACTAAATTTAGCGAACCAAAAAATTGTAGATTCAAAAATATTCATTAAATTAGCATATACTATCATAATAAAAATAGTTTCCCGATTCAGGGAAAATATCGAGTGTGACCTGTAAAAAACACAGCATACGGACAAAAACTTTAGTGTGGTAAAAATTATGTATAAACACAATAAATATATAGAATAAGCACATTATACATATAAGCGACAAAATGCATCTTACAGTAAGCCTGCATCTTTAAGTTAACATCTTTGCAAAAATCGACATATCATAGATTACTAAGATTAGCGCTTTGTAGGAAAACTAGTGTTTCTTTAAAATATTCCCAAAGGTGGTGGGAAAATGCACTATTGATATAATATATACACATAAAAATAAAATTTAAAACATCGTTCATAATACAGTCAGTCAAATTATTTTGAAAGTGTGTAAAAGTGCGACACGCAAAGATGTTAACGGTTAAAAACCCCCATGAATAATAAAAGCTTAATTATAAGATTCTTATTTGGGTTCAAACAAACATGAAAGGGGAAGATTCAATCAAAATTTATACTAGTGTAACAGACCGGACAAGAGTACTCTCGCTCACAGTCTGTTCGAGTACCGAATAATCATGCGTTCAGAGAATACACACCGGTAAGAGAGACCAAGGAAAGATGATACAAAGATTCATACATAGAAACCGAAGCATTTTCACACAAAATATTAATAATTCATAATATCTTTCTAACTAACACTTTATGATCATTTATGCATTCTCTTACAACAACCAGAATGAGAACCCTTCATTATGAATCAACACTTACATCAAAACTCAGAAACTCTGCGTTTTTCGGTATTAAAGCAGAAGATAAATTTTGTTAAAGAACATACGCTATGTAATGTTTAAGAATTAGAATGATTAAGAACTCCCTCTCAAATAAATTCCAATTTCGATAGAATTTTCCATAAAATCTAGGCAACCATTTGAAAATAAGTGCTTTAAAAACTTAAATTTATGAAAATCCAACCTCGAAAATATGGATGTGTATAATCGTTTAGGACTACACAGATTTTAACCAAAATATTACTGCTCTTGCAAAGTTTGTATACCTATTTTTATGGTAATTTTGTTACAATGTATATATGGTACACGGAAATAATATTTAAACATGCGCGCGTAAAATATTTAAACAGATAAAATATCAAATAAATTATTATGCATTCAATAACAATTTTTACCATTTTCCTGAAATGATAAATACTTAAAATCTTGATCACTACACTCATTTAAAAACATAATTAAGAAATTTAGCTCCAGTATAAATGACAATTTTAGTACAAGAAATTTAATTTATGGGAAAAAATAATCATTTTTTTTTAATAATTTATACTTAGCGAAATCATTCCATTCGTTATATGCAGAAGAAAGCAAGTTTTATCTAGTTTCATGAAATGACAATGACTTCTGCGTTGTTGAGCATTGAAAAGTTTCTAAAAATAAGAAAAACTAGAATAAATACAAGAGATAACAGCTATAAAGCAAATATTGTAAAATCTGGGTTTGCATAAAAACCTAAATTATTTAGACTGCAAAGTGAATATTGAAGAATATTTTTCAGTCCTTAAATTTAATTGTACATATATTTATTGCACAATTTTCATTTTAACACAAAAACGTTTTCTTTACATTTTGTTTAATATCTATGTAAACAGTATTGAATATAACTCAAAATGTAAATTGGATCAATGTGTGCTTGAAGGATGTTGTGTAATATCTCTTAAAATTAGAGCCCATTATACTGAAAGAATGTAAATTATACTAGAAATAAGTTTTATAACGAATCTTTTAAATCATTTTTAGAAATGTTTAATGTAAAAGAGAAGCGTTACACTGATACCCAGTCTTTTAGAATTGCTCTAGAGTTACATTTTAGTCTCGAACTTATGGAGGAAAACAAATGCATCAAAATAAAATTTTGGAATTTGGGTAATTTACAACAGTCTCATCGTACAAGTCTTGTTGAATGTACGTTATTATAAATGTTGAAAACTACGTTTAAATATTCATAAAAAAAAAAGTTAAAAACTGAATTTCCTGTTTCATATATGCAAAAATTTTAAAAAGTAACTAGCAATGCAACTAAGTAGAGTAAATAATAAGAATTAAACTTATTTTTCCTTTATACTTTTTCTTTTTTTTTTTAGCGGTGGTTCATCAACAGTAGAACTTTATTATTAGAATAGCTTATTTTACAAGTTAAAATTCTTGGATGAAGCACATGTAAAGTTTTCAGTTTAAGAAATCTGAAATAGTATGAACTTATTTTAGCCATAGACAGGAAGTTCATTAGGAAAACCTTTCTTTTTATAATTTAAAATTTAATTAAATCAACAGGAATACAAAAACTAAGTTTCAATAATATTATTTTCCTACCAAATAAAAATTTATTTGAATTGCAATAAAATAAATTAAAATGCATTATCATAATCTTATCAGAATTTTGTATTTAATATTTTGTGTTATTAATATAAATATATTAAAAACACAGTGCCAAAAAAATGAAAATTCAAACATTCATAATGTTTATTTTAATACAGCGCTGCGCTCGACTATGAAAAGAAATATTTCGTGGTTTCGGAAATTCTAATGAAAATATTCTTAGAACGCAAGAGATATCTTAAATAAAATGGATTTGTAAAACGCTACTAAAAATATAATATATCATAATATTCCAGTTAACAAACCTTATGAAATACAATGAAAAAAATTTCTTTCAACGATAATTAAATTAAACATTTACGTTATGAAATGTTTAAGTTACTTAAAAAAATGAAAGCTTACCATTATAAAGTTGAAAGTAAAGATATTGTAAGAATAACAACTGAGAAAATATTCTGAAGAACACTTGACGCGATGTTAAACGAACACATACTCTTTATATCTATAACATCTCATCTGTAATCATTCTGCATACGAAACATTAGTGTAATTATGGCTGTTGCCAATATCTATGAGCATGCATAATTGTAAATTTTAAAAGTATAAGGCCAGAACTGCAGTAAAAAGATCAATATTTGTCAAAATGATAATATTTGTCCTAGAGATGCATAAACAGTTTTGATCACTGATTAATTATCGTGCCTTTTTACTTGGATTTGAAACCAGACTTAAAGAATAGTTTGCAAAACAAATATGTGCTGCTACCTAACTGTAATTCATGCTTCTTTCACAATGTAGACTAAAGTCAAAGACGTTATTTTTTTTTAAACTGACTGTATTTTATTGCATTAGAATTGCTCAACAGACTATTGGAGATTTTACAAACTGGATATTTAAGGATTCACGTAACAATAATAGTCCCTACAATCAATCAGCAAATTGCATGTTTATCAGCATTCATTTGAGTTTAGCCCCTTTGGTGAGGTGGACAAAAACTCCATATAATTTAACAAAAAGCATGGAAAATTTAAAAATTTTAATGGATAGTTTTAAAATAAATTAATAAATCTAAATTTATTATTAATTCAAAATGTTGAAAATATATCAGAAAATTAAATTTGTAGTGCCTTAAATTAACATATATATGTAATTGACATTTGCTAATTCCTAAATTTGTAGAGTTTTTCTAATTATTTTTATATTTTGTTCATGTTCACAATTTGTTAAAAAAATAAATAAAATATTGTCTTAGAAAACTCTTTATTTTTTCTAATTCAAATATGAAAAGTATGAAAAGCCGTCTATATACGATTGTCACTCAATTTTTGAGATACAACTAGGTTTTTAAAGTTATACTTACAAAACTTTAGGTGTGTTCAAAGTAGTCCCCTCCAGCCTCAATGCACTTTTGTAGACGAATTTTCCACAGATTAAATGCCTCAAGCACATTCAGCATTTGAATAGATTAAAAAAATGCATTTATAGCCACATTAATCTCTTCTTCTGAATGAAAACGACGCCTACGTAAGTTCTTTTTTTAAATTTAAGAATAACCAAAAGTCTCACATAGCTAGATCAGGTGAATACGGTAGATGTTCGATCACTTTTATTTGTTTTTGTTTAAGAAACTCGACTGTTAATTCGGCTGTATGTGAAGATGCATTGTCATGGTGAAGCATTAATCCACTAACATTCAGTTCCTATATAATTTCTGGAAGACATTTAGTGGTATACCAGTTTGCAGTTACTGTCTTCTGTCCTTCCAACTTGATGGCTTTGACCAATCCCGTACTTCTGAAGAAAACGGCATACATCACTTTTATCAGTGCGCGTTGTTTTTTCACCTTTGTTGGCGTGAGATCATATACAAAGACCAATATTTTGCTTTATTGACGTGTTGGAACGTCAAAAAACGGTATGTACGTTTCATCACCTGTTACAGTTTTAGAAATGATGTGGTGGCCACCATCATTTAGCAATTTAAGAGTTTCTTTACTGATTCTGACACGCTCCTCTTTTTTATGCTCAGTTAGATTATGGGGAAACCAACGGCAAACTACCTTTTTCATATGTAATTCTTCATGAATGATTTTGTGTATGGCTGCGGATCCAATGTTAAGTTCCTTCTGTATCATTTAAATGGTACAGCGATGATCATACGTTAACATTTTTCGTATGGCAGACACATTATCCGGGATTACTGCCAACGGTGGCCTTCTTGTGTGTTCTTCATTCTGAAGAAAATTGCGACTTCTTCTAAATTCTCTAAACCATCTGAATACAGTAGCACGAGCTGAAGATTCCTCACCAAATGCTAATTGCAACCGTTGAATGGATTCTTCTTGATTTAATCCTGCTTTAAAATCGTAGAAAATCATAGCGCGAAAATGTTCTCGCGTCAACTCCATTTTCTCTTCTGTTTAAAATTTATTCTACGCTAAACAAGTTGAAGTAAGTCAGCAAAAAATCGTCTTCTGTGTTAAAATACTTTGTATTTTAAAATTAAACCATTATTTTTATTTTGTAAATTCTCGTCTGTGCGTATCTCAAAAATTTCAGAGTAACCCTCGTATTTTGATACGTATTTAAAACAACTGATGCATCTTGTTGAGTCACAATATTCAAGCAAGCTCCTAAATATTTTTATTAATCTTATAAATACACAACAAAATTATACGTAGTTTATAATAGAAATTATATTAATAGTTAAATTGCATTCAATATTTTAAATAGGCTATTTAGATCACCTGTAAATTAATTTAGCACTTTTTTTCTGCCAAGATGGTGAAATCGTTTACATATTACCTAAAGGTACTACGTAACTTTTTTATCAGATAACTTATTGTTGCGTTTATTACTATAAATATTGTCTACATATGTTTAAATATGTAGTAAACTCGTAGAACAGTCGTCTTTAGATATTAACGTTCCGGGGTCAATCGTAGACAAGAGATAGTTAAACAACAAGAGATGGAAGTAGCGCTTCTGCCAATACGTTCACGTCTGTCTGGTTATGTGGTTGATAATTATTCGAGTTTCCTACCTTGTGACATTTGAATATGGCTCAATATCCATTAAAAGTTCTTCTATACTTGGTGGCTTTGAAAATTCCTTACAACATCCTTCATCGTTTGGTTGTCCATTACGCAATCTCAAAGAATTCTGATAAAACTAAACTTGCATTTCCAAACATATTATTAACAATATATATTAAAGAAGTAGTAATGGTGTTATAACCTTACTCACTAGCTTTGATTTAAATCAAATTGAATCTCCAGCTTCTTCAATAAGATTTTTTACTAATTTAAGATGAAATGAATTAGGCTGATTTAAATAAATAATTTAAGATCAAACGAAATAATAATTTTGGGTTGCCTATCTAAATAATGTAATGATTTTATAATAAATATCTGGAAATATCACTTATTACTTTATATTGAATGCAAGTTTATTTTTATTAGTTTTAATACACTCTTTAAAAATTCATGATTTTCATTGATAACTATTTGCTATTAAAGATATTGTGTTTTCGGTATTTAATTAAATACAGATTTTTTACCACGATTATATTTGATCCAATGCGATATTTTTTTCTATAGCTTTAATGTTTTAAGATTTGTTGATTGTTAGGTAGTAAAAGAATGTGAATTAACAGTCTTTGATTGGATTTCTACTTGATTTTTTTTTTGGAGTGCAAAATGTTTTGAACAAATCTTTAGGCTCAAAGATTCGGAAAAAATATTTTAACCTTTAAATCAGAACCATGTTTTAAAGACAATATTTAAATCAGCAATTCACAATTCACAAGTTTAGCTTCCACAACAATAGGGAAGTAAAATTTATAAAAAATAATTTGTTTAAAAGTTACCAACAAAAAGTATTTTGATTCCAATCATCAATCAATTTATTTATTCCTAATTTTACATGTTTAACAATTTTGTTTAGTTCTTGTGGTTTTACAAAAATTTTATAAATGAAATCAAATTGCACTGATAATTTTCATGGATAGGCTTAAAATATTTATGTAAGGAAAATTTTTCAGTAAAACTCTATTTATATTAAAAAACTTATATTTTAGCTGTGTTACAGAGTTGTGACAATTGTATTAGAAAATATGTTATTAAAAGTAATATATTATTGCCTTTAAATGAATATGTTACTTAATAACAATGATATACTTGTAGGGATTAAATAGCAAAATAGATGATAAAGCTGTTATTTGTTAAAAATTTATTTTCAAAAATATTTCACAAAGAAATGGATCATAATTTAATGCTAAGAAAGGTACTGTGGTTTACAAATTGCGAATTAATTTAAAAGCTTAGAAACCCTTTAGTTATAGTGAAAAGCAGAAGGGCGGGACTCAGTTCCCTCCAATAAAGGATTGAAGGAAGATCTCACTGCTTTCAGCTTATAAATAAAATAAAGAAAATTTGGTCAATTGTTTCCTATCTAATATCGTTGCACTTAAAGGGAGGAAATATTTCAAGAGAAGTTGCAGACCAAACGGGTCCCTATAATTTATTGTCACTTTTACAAATGAATGAGTTGGAAAATTAATGTTTTCTTAATGACAATGGCGGCCTTTATTCCAATTATCGTGGGTTATTGTAAATCTTTGTCCTCACTCATCTTGTACCAAGTTCTTAACGATGGCACTACTTTAATCATGTGTACTCAAAGTCATTTTCTATACATTCCCAAGAAAGTTCTTTGAGTTAATTTGGAGGATATGCGTCTTCTTTTCTTAATACTTACCAATTCTTATCTCAGTTAGTCAATTCATTTCAAAGGGAAATTCAGTAATCAATGAATGAGGTTTCGAAAATCGAATAATTGACTTTAACTACTTTTTTTTTTCACTTTCTTCGTTTGTGCAACTCTTTGGCACTTCTAAATGAGTTATTTTATTTGGAAAGATAATATTGTTTATAAGCATGTTTTATCAGTGCCTTCAAAATATATTGAATAATAGAAGTCTCTATTTCGTATTTATTAAACTCCAGTATCGAAAATAAAAACAAAGTAGCTTTATATAAACTTTCTTTACAAGAATGATTAATTATATAAATTAACAAAAAGGATATAATTTCAATTTTTTTCTTTAAAATGATACAATAAATAAAAAAAGTGCATTGAAACAATATCTTCTCTGGTACACAAATTTTAAAAACAATGTCAATATTCAATCGTTCTAAGAAAACTACTTTCTATTTTGCTCATAAATCACACAATAAACAATGACACGTAAATTTTACAATTCATGTATATATATATATATATATATATATATATATATATATATATATATATA
>JAPDSC010093491.1:3890388-3916329 GCA_026290005.1 Latrodectus geometricus | reverse complement strand
TTTTTTTTCAAATTTTAAAATTTTCTGAGTAAAACTGAGTATTTTAAAAATCAATGATTTACATTTTGAATGTCTTCTTTAATATGTATTTGATATAAAATTAAGTATCAAGGAAATGTGCAAAAATTTAAAATGAAAAAGTATAATATAAAGTGCTTCAATTAAAATAAAGTAAATCTAAAAATATTCAGTATATAAAGTAAAATTAAAAGTAATATAAAAATAGTATACAAATATTTCATCTAAGCATTAACTGTAAATAATTAATTTACTTTATTTGAATACTTTTATACAATATTTTCAGAAAAGATTTTGCCAATTAGAAATCTTACACTCATATTTTGCTGCAAAATGTTTCTTAGAAACAAATTTTTGCCTGAAATGTTCAATTTAAAAAAAATATATATATACTTTTGTGCTATGAATTTCATTAAGTGTATATTGTTAGTTTTCAATTAAATTTTGGTCAAGCAAAGAAATCGAATTTATTTATTAATAATCATTTCCTTAATATTAATAATAAGTTCAAATGTATACTCTCTCTCTCTTTTATATTACTTAATTAATGCTTCAATGTAGAAATTTATCTTTTACAAATTATATTAAATTATGAATCTAAAAGCTTCTTCATTTATTTACAATCAATTATTTTTTGTTAAAAATTATCAGAAATGTTAAGTGAATTTTTCAGGCATATATATATATATATATATATATATATATGAAGCTGTAAATTAAAAATTTCCTACATAATAATATTTCAGAATTTCATTTTAAAAATATTTTACCATAAGCAAAATACGTATCATATGTTTGACCAGAAGCTTTTAATAATATTAAAAGAGATTCGGCTTCGAAATTAGATGTTAAATATCCATTAGATGCTTTTGGATAATTTGGATAATAAAATGAATTTATATCTTTTCAGCGACAAAAATGTTTTATGTATCCATACATTATTTTGTTACTGCCTTTTAACTCATCAGATGATTTGCAATGAATGAAATTATTTTATTTTCTAAGACAAAAATATTATTTTCATTAAAAGAGATACATACAATATAACCGAATCTTTGCCCCTGATTTTCATTCCTTTATAAAAAAATGTTTTTTCTGTATCATACTTATAAATACGATTGCAAACTCTTGTTATTCTTTATCATTAAACTCATCAACTTTACTGTCTAAGGCATCCTCATTCAAAGTAATATGTATATGTCTTATGAAAAAATACATAAGACAATATTTTCCAATAAATATTTACTGACTGAATTTATCAGAATATAAATATTTTAAATTGAAAATTGATTTTTTATTAGATTTAGCATAACGTTGAAAGAAAAAAAATATTTTAGATATCGAAGAAAAATATTTGTTCAAAATCTAAATTTTTATCAACATAATTTATGTTGGCAGAATCATATTGGCTTTTGCTTATAATGTATTAAAATTTCCTTATTTTTTGCATTTTCATTTTTGAACTATTTAAAAGTTTCGTTTGAAAATTAAAATATTCGTGACAATTTTTTAGGCCAATAGCAAGCAGTTTTGCCTAGAATAAGTATTTGTCAGAAGGAGAAAAGAAAATGAGTCTAAAACATTGCCGTAGTATGACTTCCAACGATTTCAAAATAGGTTTAAATCAAAAATAGTTCATTAAAGTTAACATCAGCATTTGCAAATGAAGACCTATCAGGTTATTTTGATTCATTAACCCGCTAAAGAGAGATAGTTAATTTCAGAGAAGAATAAAATATCTTCATAAAGAACACACACAGCAAATACATTGTTGGTTTGAATCGCTAGCTAAAAAATATTAATTGATGAAAATCTGTGTGCCAACCAAATAAAACAGAAGAGAATCAACAATAAATTCATTTTCCTTCTAAATTGATAATAAATAAAAATTTCAATTTTCTTTCAAGTAATAATTTTAATACATAATTAACATTTTTAAAATTAGCACTTTTTATATATTATAAAACGAATTGATATATAAAATTTAAGTGTAAAAATTTATTACCTTAATGAATTAAATATGTACATTTATAATAATTGAAAATATGTAGAATATTACTCATTTAATGTAAAATAGTGGTACAGATTCATATTATTCACTTTATAATGAATAATATGAATCTGTTTTAATATGAATCTCACTTTTCATATCCTTTTAGAATATGAAAAGTGAGATTTAAAATATTTGACCAGTGGAAAATTTTATACGAATATCAATTGTAAATTTAAACGCACATTAAAACAATAATAATATAAAATTTAATATTTTGTTTATTTGGATATTAGTTACGTATAATATTCACATTAGGAAATGTTAGTATATTATTTATATTTTATTAATTAATAAAATATCGCTTTTATATTATCGTATTTATAATTTATGTTAAATATATCATGTAAATTACTTATACATGTTTTTAATTACTAAACAAAAAGAGCTTCATACTGTTTGTTACTTAAAAAAAACAATACTTTAGAAAACATATTTAACCATTGTTCAGTTTTAATTTAAAAGTCCGCAGATTATGCTCTATAATTGATGATTACAAGCTCTATGATGTATGTGTTTTACAAGCTCTATGATGTTTGCTCTATAAATATATATTTATAGAGCAAATAGTCTTTAACTTATAAAATATGTGCGTGTATTTCTTAAGAAAATTCAGCTTTGAAACATATTAATATTGCGTGCAATTTTTCATTATTAACCTTTAAAAACTTTCCTAAATTCAAGTGAAAATATTAAAGACATATAGTAACAATTTTATTTTATGCAAATACTATGAAATGATAACTTTTGACCAACTTTAGGAAATTCTAAATAAAAAAATCAATTAATATTTTCATTCTACTATATTTGAAACTATTAAAAAGTATTTTTCATTTATAATTTTTTTCCATAGACATCAAACTACCCTTAGATGTTCCAGAGTTTACATTTTTAGTAAATCAGGAAAGTGTTGTGTAAAGTTTATAGCCTTTGAAATGAAATGAGAGTATTTAGATCTCAAAATTTAGGAGAATCAAAGTTGTTAACAGTTTTAAAAACTACAAAAATGAAAATCTTTAACAAAATTGAAAATCTTAAAATTTTCCTTAAATTTGCAATACAATTAAACAAAAATACATCGAAATATTTTTAATTTAGATGACACACCAACTGCTATTGGAGTAAAAGTAACTGAATATGAACTTATAAGATGATTTAAAAATTATAGTCTTCAGCATATGTTAGTTTTTACTTAAATAACATATTTTTAAAATTAATAATAATAATGATATTTAAGAGTATTTAATTTATGTTAGAAGGAGAATTATTATTATAAAACTAAGTAAAAACTCACATTAAAATTAAATTTCCATGGGAAATGTGAAAATCAAAAATTGCACTTGTACGAAATTAGATTACGGGAATTCATTGAATCTGACTGATATTTACGGGAATCTTAAGAGGTGACGTGTAACTTTTCAAATAGTTTTGAATAATAAATGTTTCAGTTTCAAGTATAGTCTTGTGAAAAATAACTTACTTTTTGCCCTAAAGTATTAATAAGCCACCGGAAAATAATTTCATAAACAAGTAGAAATTAAATGGTGGATAATGAATATATTATGAAACCATTGTTGGGTTCATTTAATGTATTTAATACAGACTATATGAAAGTATATGATATACAGTACGAAATCTTGCATAAAAAAATTAGCGTTTTAAAAATTTTAATATTTTATGTTTGTTTTGCAGTTAAAATAAATAATATAATCCATAAATAAAAAAAGAATAATGGTGTGCTTATGTAAAGCTTTTAAGAAATTAATGAATTAAGCTAAGGAAAAGTTTTGAAAGTATAAAATTAAATTGTATAATATTAATCTAAAGAATGTTAAATTGTTTGTTATACACACACACTCAAGTTTTGTTTGAAATAGTTATTAAATGAGGGAAAATAATTTGAATTTACATTTTTTTTGGATTACTAAGAAATAATAAAACACCTATGAATTTTTGATAAAAAATAATGATTTCTATAAAAATTTATAGGAACAAGTAATGATAAAATAAACATTTGTTAAAAAAAAAAAAAAAAAAAAAAAAAAAAGGATTTAAAAATAAGATTTTGTATCAAATTAATAAAGCATATTATTATGATACAAGAATAATAAGGAAATGTAATTTATTTTAATTTTTCTCTTCAAATATCAGTAATAATTAAATTATATTTTGTATCTAGTTTCTTCTATATCTTTAAGCAATGCAATCAGAGTTTTTTGAAGCTTCTCTTTAAGTGCAATATCATTAACTTGTAATTTTTATTTTAACAATACGTTTCCTGCAAGGAAATTTGAAACTGGTTAAGCTGATTAAGTCAAAATCCAATATAAAGATAATACCAGCTTATTATTTTGCTATGTAATATTCTAAGCAAATGAAAAAATACGAAAAAGAAAAAAAAATTGCCTGTTTAAATTTTTTATTTTTGTTTCATCGCTGATAAGCCCATAGCATTAATTAAATTACATATTCTCATTTGTTTCGAAATAATTGTATTTAAATTTAATTACACAAGGTAGAACAAAATGTAAAGAAATAATTTACTTATTTATGTTTTTTTTAATTATAAATTTTATTTTTTAAAATGGTTAATATTTGAATTAATTTCTTCAATTTTATATAATGACAAATGGATTGCTTCTACATGAGAAAATACATGACTTTCTGCAGTTATATTTAATCAATTTTAAACAACAAATCAAATTATGCTCATCTATATATTTTTGATTTATTTTCGGATTTCCTAGTTTGTTAAAAATGTCTAATTCTCTAGTTTTCCAGCTTAAAATTTGTGAATTTGATATTCCTACAAAGTTAATAATAATAATTAATATAAATGATTCAGACTTCATTTTAAATTTCATGTTGTCAGCATTTGAAAATAAAAAAAAAATTACGAAGTAATAAATCCTTTTATGTTCTTCCAATTATCACGTAAGTTCCTAAGAAATACAATATAATATTTAAAAAAATTTTGTTTTGAGATCTGGAAATATAATATGCAGTTATGTAACATAAAATTCAATTTTATTCAAAACATTGAATTGGTATTTCGAGCAATGCTTTTCGAAAACTGTTACTCCAATGTACTAAATTTGAAAATAATTTTAAATTTCAGCATTAATTTTGTTTTAAAACTAATTTTACGTAATTTGCTATTTTATAATTTAACAATTGTTATTATAATTTAAATTCTAAAATATTTATCAATTTACTTTTGAAAGAAATCAATATGAAATTGTTTTCAACTGTTATAAATAGGATAATTAAATAAATTTAAATTTTTAAGTATTTTTTTTTACTATTTTTTTAAGTGCATTACTCGAGTTATTTTTTAAATATTAGTCTAGCATATATGAACTAAAATTTATATATACTTAAAAATAAAAACAAAATAATCCTTAAAATTTAATTTATCAAAAACAATATACGCAAAAAACTTATTAATTTATAATGACTACAATTGCTATTTACTTAAATTTAATTTTACATAATGTAATATATAACAAAAAATACTAAGAGGTTATTATTACTTCTTTATAAAAATATTTTTGCGAAAAGTTCTTGTATTCGTAATATTTTACTATATTAAGAATGAAAAAACTTTATATAATTATAATATATCTCTACTATTTAAAGTTTCCTAATTAAATAGACTATATATAGTTAATAATTGTTAAGTTTATTTACGAATTTTTGTTTCTTTTAATTGATTAGAGACTTATTTTATCGTCATTTATAAAAAATATTCCAAATATATTCATTTTAGGATTTGATTCATTAGATTTTATATTTGAATTTTTTTAATTTCAAAAACTAACTGGAGAGAATTTATTGATCGAAATTTCCAAAAATACTTTTTAATATAATGTGCTCTGTTATGTAATTTCTTAGTTATTACAAAAGAAGAATATAATCATCAATTTCTGGCAATGAGTCATTACGAGAAAGCAATTTCTCATCTGGTAAGAATAATCAAAAAGATTTATTTACATAAGTAAATATCCTTCCCATTCATTCGTTCCCTGACTAACAGGAAACATGCTTAAATCCCAAAGGAAGTCACGCGTGAATAGTTTTCTTCCCGGAAACAATCTCCTCTCACATCTATAAGAATCTGTTTGAAATAGTATTGTCGAATACTTTTAAAAATTTTAAAAAAAGCAATTTTAGCCTCCAAAACTCAACTGCCTTGATCTTTAAGTTCGCAAAGGTTTAATGAAGTTTATTCAGTAAGGATTAAATGAATACTTATAATTAAAAATAAAAACAAAAGAATATTATTTCATTTGGCAAAAGCATCAGATTTATCTGAAGAAAAATGATAATATTATAATAAGTTGCTTTTTATTGACTTTTAATTGACATAAAGTAATACATAACAATATACCATGAATTCTTTCTTCCTTCATTAGAAGAAAGTATTTTTACAAAATGGTGCTGCATCTCAACATAATATTATGTTCATGCGCGAATGAAAAACATTTATATATTATATCTCTTTTATATAGTCTCTTAATCAAAAAGACTTTGTAGAGAAATATTAATTTTTAATTCAAATAAGAAAAGTAAAGTAGATATTTCACGATTTTACACACACACACATTATATATATATATATATATATATATATATATATATATATATATTGAAATGATTTTATATAATATACCTTTTAGAAAAATGTAATTATATATATAATTAATATTATCTTTGATTCAGACTGTTTAATATCTTTTCATTCATATTGGCATCAAAATTTCTTCAAATTTCCACTTTATTATATACTTTATATAAATGAGAATGTTCTAAAAAATTTATGTATTTCAAATAATATATTAATTTACATATTTCTGTTATTTTTACTCTAAAAATTAAAACTTATTAATAATTAACTAATTGGGAAGATATGAAAATGTAAACACTGAAATGAAAAGTAGAAATGTATGACAAAATTCAAACAAATCAAGTAATGTGAAACTCTGATCTATTTATTTACTTTTTTTACGTAAATTGAGTTGGTATATTATAACAAAAGGAAATGATTTTATTTTCCATTTTTTCCATAAGCAAATATTTAAGACATTAATTATTCGTTATTCATGTTATGTAAAAGCATCGTTCAAAAATATTTCAACTCCATATTAAAATTGCAGTAAATGCATTTTCTATAATAATAATAATAGTAATTTATGATATATTTTATCCGATGATATATTTATAAGTGTGAATTTATTTTGATAGATAGTTACGTATTATATAAGTTGTAGAACAAAATTTTGGCTATTTCTTTTCCAAATAATGGCATAAAGTATTAGTTTTTATTTATTCTGTTTTATTTATCGTATTATATTTCTAAGCTAATCTTGTGAAAACAATATTTTGTAACAAATATAATTTTTGAAATAAGAAAAGAGATATTGACTATATATAAATTCAAAATATTTATAGAAAAAACAGTGAAACTGTGAACGAGTATCATAATTCACAAATAATTTATATAAATGCATTAGAAAATTGTATTTATAATGTATAATAAAGAATTTCAATTACTTATGAATAAGCAATATTCAATTCTAAATTCAAACAGGATTTCTCTCTTAATCAGTGATTTATATCATTTACGTTATTTGCCTCAACAATTCACTATAACATGAGTATTTTAGAATTTGAAACGTATCTCATAAATGGTTTACATAATATTTATTTTATTGTTTTTTTATAAATAAAAATGAAACTACTAAATTTCGATGTTTGATTAGAAAGTATTACTTAAAAAATCAAATATCAAGCAATTGATTTTATTTCTTGATTTAATAAAATTCGAAATAAGCCCGAGTATGTTTCATTGATATATTCTAGGCAATTTCAGCCACCGTACTCATTGATACATAGCTCATGCTATAATGTAACCAATCCATTATTTTAAAGAATGGGTTCAAAATGAAGTGAATAAGCTACCAATGATAACATTTATTATCAGCGAAATACATAGACTTAAAATAACTTAAAAAAAATTAGATGACGAAAATAAATTTCAAAAAGTAAGATTAATAAAAATTAGTATGAAGTAAAGTAACGAAAGTTCTTTTAATGCAAATGTCATTTTCCCAATTACGATGAGTGAAGTTAAATCAAAACATCCAATTGAAATATTTCAAAGTAAAAGAAAAATAAAATTGCGTATTGTAAGATGTCATCAGAAAAAACATTTTTTGTTACAATAAAATGGAGGAAAAACATACATATTTTAAGAGATAATAAAATTAGCATATATAAACCTTAAAAATTGTATGATTACAAAATATTTTTGTGTGTGTATAAAAAAGTAAAAAAATAAATATTAATTTATGCATTTATACATATTTAAATCTAAACGTTCTTAATGGCTCTCCGATTGAGAGTTTTGTTACGATTTTGGGATTTGGAAAGTATAGATTTCTAGTGCCTTTAAATTTATTACGATATTTTTACTATATAAGTAAAATAATTTACAAACACATCTTCAAACCGTCATATATATGTTATCTTTACTAATCTTAAAAATATATTTAAGGTGACGAAACTCATATATCTATGTGTGTATAATATAAAGGTTAATCAGTTGTGTAACAATACAAAATATTCAAAAAATTATTTTCATTGAGTAACAATGAATCCACGTGTCTATTGAGGAATTTTAATCCAAATTACTCATTTCACTTATTCTAAATAAGCTTGAAAAATAATTTATCAGCAAAAATTTTCTTCTTCAACAAAAATTTTAATTATGTACATCAGAAAAAATTTATAAGTAAAAGTAATTTCATCTTATAGATATAATTGTTCCGGATTAAATGTGGTGTACAGCAAAATTACTTTAGAAATACTTAATATTTTCTAGTGTTTTTATATATTAGCATTTATTCAATTAACTATTTGCAATCACAATACCTTGCTGGACAATAAATATATCAATAGGTCTGATTTTACCATGCATTTTGCGACTTTTATTATATTTTATCTTATGTATTAAAATATATTTTAAGTTTCCATCAAAAGAATCGTTAATAAGTCTCTCTAGATATTATTAAAAATATACTTTAAAATTAATCATTTCAATATATCTTTGCTACAGTAAAGTGTAGCAATCTAACAAATTCCAGAACCTTATCACTTAAAGTTTTGGGTTTTAAAATTACTATATTTCAAAAATGATTAAAAATTGAAGCTGATGACATATTTTCTACCCATTTTCAAAACTGATAAAAAATGAGCTATTTATATTTTTTGTTTGTCAGATATATATTTATACAAAACTAGGATCATGACTTATGCCTTAAAAAGAAATTTAATTAATCTATATTCTTGTTCACAGAATTATTACATTTTATAAATCGGTATCTAAATTAATTCAAGCATAAATTAAGCCATAAAAATAATTCATCAGTTGGTTCGTGTATTAATGTCTGTTCAAATATGATATAATCTGTATTAAAGTGATAAAAATTTAAGAATAACAAAAAAAAAAAAAAAATTAACTTTCAAACTGAAACAAATTCTAGTACAAAATCAGAAATTATTGAAGTCATCAAACTGATAAATAAATTATCATGAACATTTATTTTTTTTCAAAATAATACATGCACTCTTAAGATGTTCCACGCATATATATAACACTATGTTAAAAATTTTCTCTAAGAAAATGAAAAACCATCATAGAAATTTTATTAAAAATGATATTTCAATTTAAATAATTTTTTCATCTAAATAAAATAATTATTTTACACATTTATAAATTAATTTAATTAAATTGCTCACCTGCCATAAGTAAGACATATAGTAGATCCCTTAATTATTCCAGTTTATCCATGGAAATAAATAGAAGCGAATTTATCGTAAACTTCTTTATAGTCTAGTGGACACTACTCTTCTTAACAATCCCAGTCATTACTATCAGGATATGTATATTACCTTTCTGTAAGCATGTCTAATGTGTTGGATGCTTGTGATTTCTCTCCAGGTTCCTTGATTGTAACACATGTTCACGACGCACTACGAAGATACCCACTCGGCTTCTTCTATCTAAGTAGTAGAGCACAACTCCGGGCCAGGTACAGGAAAATATGCTGGTTTAACAGCAACATATGAATACGACCCACTCTCTATCAAAGATAATCCGTATGTAAACTATGATGTGCACGTTAAAATGACTTATTATAAATCTTAGGAATCTAGGCGTACCACAACGTTATGGAAAAAGTGAATTTGGACTGATTTACCATGGCCTAAAAATAAAATCATACTTTTCAATGAGGAAAGTCCCAAATTTGATTCTAGTTGATGAAATAATGAAAAATGAACTTTGCACTCCAATTTTATTTTCTATCTTTTATGTTGAGATGTGTTTTTCTTTGCAATATGTGGATAAAAATCACCAGCCATAAAAGAAATCTATGAAAATGTGAGAAGAAAGTTAATCTGGGTCAGGTGCTCTATTGTTTACAGTGGCTATCCTGTATTAGTTTACCTACTATGTGGTGACAAAGTAAAATTTATTTGGGTTTACAACAGCATAGTTAGAAATATAATGATTTTCGAAATGAAAGGTACTAGGTTCAAGCATAGACATCATTGAAATATGGATAGTGTTTAGTTTCAACTTTTCTCGTCCACATCTACTTGGGTGAAAGATTGTAAAATAAACTAATTTTCTCCCTTGCTACACTTAAATACAGTTAATTGGGTATGGAACTCCACTCAGAAATTAATACTATGCACTAGGCATTAAAACCCTTACAGCAGTTTTCAGTCATTACTTATCCCATTAAGTGATATCAAAATGAATGTTTGCTCTTCTGCTTGGATTGAAATGTCTGAGGTCATCATGTCATCGAGGTCGAATATCAGCCTCCGTTAAACAACTTTAAAAAAAATGTTACGCTTCTGTTTTATGAAGGCTTGTAAAATTAGTTATTTCAGCTTTAAGGCGTCACATATTTTCAAATACTTGACAACAAATGACTAAGATAATCACTATGTGGTATCAAAAGCAATTTATTGAATCTGAAAGTAATTGATTTCAATGTTTAATTTCTGTTCAAAATTAAGGTAAAACTTGTTAGTTTAGTTAAATGTAAATAATAAACATTTAATCTCATTAGATAACCTAAACTTTGAGCTTCGGAAGATTCTTAAAAGCATAAAATGTGAAAATAAATATATTATAAAATTAGTTTTTAATGAATATTTAGATTATATTACATATTATTGTAAATAGATGAAATAAATTTTTTCCATCAATTGATCTACACTTAAATATAGTTTTCAAATTATTATTATGAACATAGGTAACCAAATATATACAGGGATATCTGAGCATGTGAGCTACAAAGTAATTTGTTTATAAGGAAATGTGTTTTAAATAATATGAAAGTTGATTTAGTGTTTATCATGACACATTTAGTTTGATTTTTATTTTAATTAAGTTTATAATAAAAAGTATCAAAAATTTTATGTAAAAAATAAACACCCACAAAGTTTTAGAATGCCGCTATTATTACTGCTCTTCCTCAGTGAAAGCGAGGGTGATTAAAATGGATAACCAAAACCTATGTACTCATTGCTTGAGAACTTTATGCAAAATTATAAGTTATAGTAATAATGACAAGGGAAACTGTTATTTCTGATAAAATATTAATTATTTTAGAGCTACTTGCAACTATGAATCCTCTTCTAACAATAAAAACTTCCTGCATCTTCCGAAATAATGGTATTGATTTTAGTTTCGAAGGAAGATCCAAACGCGTCTTATAAAAGATCCTAGAAGGATCATTAAAAGAGAATAGGCAGATGTACTCAATGCTATGACGTCTCGTTGGCAAATGATAAGGATTCACTAAGAACAGGACACCTTTTCCTAAGAATGTTTATAATAAACATGATAACAGATATTCTGTTATATCTTTTAAAGCTTATACACCCCTTTTCAAGATAGAAGATAATACCTCATAGTTTAGGAGAAATAAATCAGCAAGATTGAAAACAATTTTCTGCAGAAATATTATATTCAAGGCTTATGCCAAAATTTTGACTTCTAGAGTATTTTAAGAAAATAATCTGTTCTGCAGTAAAAAAAAAAAAAAATTAATGATGGCTTAAAACTAACTTCCCCACTTCCTTAAAATTTTACGTATTTAAACTGTATTTCTTAAAGATGCATGTATAATGTCTTTTACACAAATTCAAAGGAGTATAAGGTAATTTTTGTTTTTGTAAAGCTGAAATCTTATATTTTGTTTTGAAATAAAATGTAATGCGAAACATTTAGTATAATAAGAAACTAAAATTGGTATAATCTTTTCTAAGCGAAGATATAGTTAAAATAATGAGCATCCATATGAAAAATTAAAATATTTTAATGTAAAAAATATTATATTTCTTTAAAAAAATAATCTTCTGAAAAGTTTGTAAAATTGGTAAATACCTGAAATCCATTTTAAAACCTAAACAAACGAGGAAAGGATTATAATTTGCAGGCAATTCAAATTTATTGTGATGTAAAATACACACACACACACACACACACATATATAAAATACACATTAAACATCAGTGAAATCAATGTTATTTACAAATAAATTATTTCTTAACGATATTTGGTAGAATGATATTCACAAGATAAGATTAAACTCAGATTTCCTATATTCCAGATATTTCTAAAACATTACCATTTGGAAATTATAAACTAAAAACATTTCATAAAAAACGGGATTAAGGCGTTTTGTTTAATACATGTTTTTTCATTCAACAATTTAATTCCAGAAAATGAATTCATAATGTCTATCTTGTTTTAAATAATATTTCTGTAGGAAAAAATATATGATCTTCTCAACCATGTAATCAGAACATTTTATTATTGCAAAAAGTATATATGTTTCAGTATAATTACATATACTTTAATATACACTAAAAAATTATTTTAAATAAAATACTATGAAAAATAAGCCAAGAAATGTGTTAAATGAAACTGAATACAATTATCAATGTATAATGTAGTTCATAATTTATTACTTTCTGTTTAGTTTGCTTCCAAATAAAAAAATTTAAACATAATAGCAGCCTAATAATAAACATTGGTTTACTATTCAATAGTATCGAATAATAATGATTATTTTATATTATTTAAATTAGTTTTTCCTAATAAAAACATGAATGTGCGCATACATACCATGCCTGAGCATATGTAATAAGCGTTACAAACATTATCATCTAATGTACTTAAATTAAAAGGAATATAAAAGTAATGCTAATTCTTAAGATTTTATTACGAAGATGTAATGTATAGTAAGAAAATGTCACAATTCAAAATGTTACTTTCCATGTTTTTCATTTTAAAAAGATTCCAAATCTATTCGCTAAATTACTAAATGAACTGAAATTTTTTAGCTTATAATTTATTTATTAAATATAAATACTAAATATATGGTATTAAATAAAAATCCTCAAAAAATTAAAATACAATAATATTAATAATATACATTCAGATACTAATTATTTAGATTTATTTCCAAGGAATGCCAACTTAATATTGGATAACACCCATGATAAATTATTATTCTTGTTTTCCAATATTTTTATTTTGAATTAATTTCTCATCGTGAATTCTTCCATGTATACATACATTCTAAACCTGAGTAAGTGATGTAAGTATAACGAACATATTTAATAAAAACTTACTTATGCAATAGGTATATAAGCAAATCTTAAACTAAATTTTATTATGGAACTGTAGTGAATTCCACAAAAATAAATATTTTTCGTTATTGAAAACTTTGAATCAAAGAGAAAAGTAAGTTTCTTGGAAAAGCTGTACAATATTATTGATACTTAAATTTAGTGTGTTTTCTATATATTTATTCATTAAAACTATAATAATTTAATAAATAAAGTGATAAGAAATTCAATATTTTAAAATTAATTTTATTTCTTTGAGAAAAAGCCCAAAATTAACCCGAAAATTTCGCATTATAATATTAAACAACGTATTTCAAATTAGAATTAATTTTCAAACTAATTTCATTGTGTTATATTCACAAGTATATGTTATTATTTTTAATAGAAATTTCTTAGTAAATTAAAATTATTATTAAAAGTTGTTATTAATATACGAAATAATTTTTTCGTATTTCTTATATCTTTATATTAATATGAAACATGTTTTAATTAAAATATAAAATACAAAAGTTCTAGTAAGTGTTGCCTGACTAAAACCGGTAGAATATTCACATAGATAAATTAAGATAAATAACACATGAAAAATGAATTAAAAAATTAATGAAAAATTTAACTTAATAAATACTTTCAACAAACCAAAAAATTTGTAAAAATTTAGTAGATAAACTTTAGTAAAACTAATATAAAATATGCAAAAAGGAAGTAATTAGATATTAAAATTCTAAATATTAATATTTCTATATTAATTAAGGAATAGTGGATATATATATATATATATATATATATAACAAAAATAAAAAAGTACATAAAAATTATATCCAAAAATTTGCCATTTCATATTTTGAAAACAAAATGGTGCTTAAAGTAAATAAATATTGATATATTCATTTTGTAGCAGAAAATTTTAACAAAATGATGTTGTTTGATTTTTAGAGTTATTAATAAATATGGTAAATAAACAAACAGTGTATGCAAATCATTATATTCAACTATGCACTACAATTTGGGAACAAGGGAAGAAATAGTGCTTGATATTATTATGAAAATGTATGGTTTTACTGTTAAATAGTATCTCTGGGGTTGACAGATTAAATAATATGATTTTCCTGCTTGATCCCTGAATTTAAATTACGAATATTCATTCAACAGCTTCCGACTAACTGGTTACTTTGAGCAAGGTATAGGTATGTATGTTAGTCCATAAATTGGAGAAATAAATAAGACTTCATAACTACATACCTGAATGCTGTTATCAGATTCAACAACATTTACACGTAATAGCATTTCTTGATGAATTATTTGCAGGAGTTTTATATAATAGTTAATGTCTGAGTCAAATTCGCTCACCGAGAGTTTAGTGAGATTTAGACTGTGAAAATTCACTGAAATTTAACTATAATGTTGTGCTTGGAATGGTAGTGAACAGTTGATCACTGATTTGGTCCGACTTTTGTTGAATAACATAAAAGAGTATTCTGTTTCTGTTTGTCCCGTTTTTGACAGGGTTAACTCCTGGAAGGTATTTAAAGGAATTTAAAACGGTAATTGAGGAGTACAAGTCAAGTTATAATCAAGTTATAATTTGGATATTTGCATTTTTTTAAGTTCAATTTGCCTCAATCAATACTAATTCAGTAATCTATCGAAGCCTCTAAAATCTTGTAAAAACCAATGTTCATACGAATTCCAAAAAATTTCTGAGAAATTTGTATTAGTTCTTTTACATTATTTTGATTTAAAATGATGTATGTTCCAAGGAACTAAATATCAAACAATCGCACTATAATTTAAATGAAAAATTAATATGGTAATCAGAGAGTATATAATAATTTTCAAAGTGGTAATATAAAATTCTCTTCAGATTAAAAAGAAACTTTATTTCTTACAATCCATGAAAAATAATTCATCTAATAAATACTAAAATGTATACAAAGTTTAGGATAGCTTAAACAGTAAACAATTTCACATCAGCAATTGAAAAAAAAAGAAAAAAAAACAGGCTCAATTTAAGAATTAAACTATACTGCCTAATTTAAGAACTAAAATAATGAAATATTTTATTTTTTATTTTATAACCATTCGAACGTAAATAAAAAATAATTATTCAAAATAATTATCAAATTGAATTGAAGTAGTCATTTCGAATTAAAGATTAAATTGATTATTTATTTTGAAGAATAAAAAACAATAACAAAATCTATTCTTGATTAATGAATGAAATATTTTCTTTAATGTTGTTTGTGGAGTTATTTGTTATTCATTTTTGAAGTACATAATACCAAGGTATCTAATTCATATACCTAAATTATTTTCTTGTATATACAACAAGTACTTTAAAAATAACATATATGTAGCATTTTGCATTTAATTCATAGAGTAAATATAAAAACTATAAACATTTTCGGATTCCTTACGTTTTCTTAAAGGTTTTATGTAAACCTAATCATATTTTCAGGTTTTTTTTGTGTATTTTTGTTCTTATATTGTTGTTTACAAGTTAGAATATTGTTCTTATATTGTTGTTACTAAGTAATAATTTCTCTTTAATTAAGCTCACTTCACTTTTACTTTACTTTTAAGTAGCTTAATGAATCATTTTTCAATAAATGTGACAAATATTGAGATAATAGTAAAATGCAATGTAATATATAAATAGGAAATATTTTGCAGTATCATAAACAATTAAAAACTGCATTTTAAAATCCCAAAGTAAAAAATAAAATCGTTTTTATAATTATAATTTTTTCAGTTGGGCATTCGTTTAATAATGTTATAACAATTAAGTAAATTTTATATACTAATAAAAAATTCGAAAATAAAAGAAAATAAATGATCAATTGGATTATAAATTACTAACTTTTATTCTGTTTATATAACCATATTGAAAATATGGTATGTTTTAAAGTAGAAATTTAGAGAATTTAATTATCTTTCAGTGTTAAATTATTTTATTAAATGTTCTAAGAAATAGTTATAACTATAAAAAAATATAAAAACTTCGTTAAAACAGGCATTTTTTAAACAAAATTAACATACTACCTACAATTTATATTATTTCTCATTCAATATGTATATTTATTACTCGCATTTGTAGTTTCACTAGCACACATATCTTTTTTGAAAAAAATTGGAAGGAAATTGCTTATAAATGATATGTTCCTAACTTTTCATAAACAGAATAAAATTTGATTAATTAATGAAATAACTTTAATACTAAATATTTTTTTCAAAAATACTTATCACAATTTAAAAAAAACCCTTTTTCCTGTCATTAAAGAATTCAGTCTTCAATCCCACTGAATAATTTAAGAGTTTTAACTTGATAGTTAGTCGAGAAACTATTATAAAATTGAAAATTATTTAATAAATTTTATAATGAAGTTCAGATAATTTTTATTATAGTAGCACCATTTATTTAAAATACCATCATTATATTTAAAAATATTCCAACATATTGCTTAAAAAATACAATATAAGGTTATTCGGAAAGTTATTTTGTTTTTAAAACCTGAATCAAGTTTTTCCTAATGAAAACCAACCACTTTATGGGTAACAAATCATGCTACGATCAGAAAGATGATATAAAGTATTTGACTAGAATTGACAATATGTAATTTAATAAAATACTTATTCCATATACGTTTTTTTTATTTTTCATATAAAATGAAATAACTTTGGAATAACTAAAAATCCAATGGAAGTGAGATTTCTATTAATAATTTAAATTCTAGAATATTTTATATTTGACAAGTATTTTTTATGAATCTGTCAAATATTAATCATGTCAGATATTAATTATGTTTATAATATATATTCATATGTAAAGTAATGTTTAATAACATTAATTTACATGACTTTTTGAACTGATAGTAATATCAATATATACGACTTTTGTTGCATGGCAAGCTATGCATGATATGTTGTTTAAATTCAAATAAAAGAGGCTTTAAATTTACTTCATAACCACCTAGCAGATCCCCGTAAAATAAATAATGATGTTGAGGAGTTTATAAAAAACTAAATAATGGTAAGAGTGTTAAAATATCTTTTCTGTGTCTCTGAATGTTACAAATAGATAAGGTTTCTGTTCAGAACCACGTACGAACTAAAGTATTTTGACAACAAAAAGCAATCAAAAGGCTAACAAGCATCAGTCATCTAGAATAAGACAAAAATTAACATAATACCACCAGAAAATTGAAACTGATTTGCAATCGAATAGGTTAAAATACAATTGAACTTGCAATATGATGAAATTTCAATTACAATTAATTTAGTTACGATGAAATTGGTAAAGACTTCGCCAATCTTACACGCTGCATTTTGATAACATTTTTAGCATAATTGATTTTTTAAAAAGTTTTCAGGAACAAAGTTATAGATCCGTAAGAATCATGAAGAAAAATTGAATAAGCAATGAATTAAGAGAATTTAAGAATATGGGAATGTACATAATCCCTATGTCTGACATTAAATTTAACAAAAGTTCCGAGATTTTAAAACTGCTATAGAATGGCAATTGCTCAGTCAAAAATGATATATATATATATATATATCACAAAAACCATTCTTAGATGTGAATAATTGACTGAAAGGATACAAAGTTAATTTAAATTATTTTACATTATAAACTCTAACAGAAAATACATGTGTTCGATTTGTTGATTAGATTACATGTCATTAAAAGGTCTTAACAAATGGTTCTGGCTATTTATTTTACTCATGTTAAACAAGGAAAAGGCATATACATAAATAATGTACAAAACTTTCAGTTTTGTAAACTTGTTACCAAGTAAAAATTAGTGATTCAAATGAAGATTAAAATTTGAAAAAGTTTTGAAAAGTAGTTACAACAATCTGCAGCAAAAAGATTATGATTTTAACAATAAATAAAACAGCACACTTTTCTATATCGCTTATAATGTAAAAGATAATATCTGTAAACATGATCCATTAAATATTGGGAAACACCGTCATCGTCAAAAGAAATCCCAAACTGTCTTATGACAAATAAGACAAAACAGATTTGTCTTATGAGCTAAACAATAAGAAGCTTGTTCTGATCTTTTCTCTTATATTTATGGGATGGACACACGATATGGCTGACTTGTAAAAAAGTGATTACCTTTAGATTTTTCATCAGGATTTATTATGCTGAATTTTTTTTTTCATTTTTCCTCTTACTCATAAGGAAATTAGCAAAACATGCAGATACAAATTACAAACACTTATCTGAGTATCATCTATGAAAAATGAATTGAAAATTTTGTATATAGTAGAAAGACTTTAAATGGTGTTATATAATATATTTCTAAGCTAAATATTGTTATATTTAATTTATTTACGTTTAAATAATTTTGAAATATATGAATTTTTCGAATTTGAACAAAATAAATAAACTTGGATGAAGCAGGTTAATTATTTTTTTTCTAATGGCGGGCTCTTGGGTGATTAACCTTTCACCACAACAATGCCGAAAACCGCTACTCATTTATCGTTACCCAGTGGGAACCTGTGAACCAAGTCACGGAGGCGAGTAGCACTACCCACGTCACACCACCACAAAACCCGTTTATAGGGCGGATCATATTCATCCATCATCTGAGGAAATGATAAGAAACACAGAGAAAATACATCTATGCCCGAGCCAGGATTCACACTCAGGTCCTCCCCATCCATAGTCAGGTACGCTAACCACTAGACAGGTTGGCCAGCAGGTTAATTATTCTATTTATCTTGTTGCCATATACGTATCCATTCCTTATATAAATAAGGAATGGATATTCAGTAAAGAATGATTATTCAGTAAAGTCATTTGGAAATATTCCTTTTTATTCCTTAACCTTTTTCATTATATCAATTCATTTTATGTTTTTAATTTTCTATTGTTTTGGATGTATTAACATAGAAATTTTGAATCTTTAATAATAATTGTTTGCAGAAAAATCCAAATCTCACTACAATTGCCAACGCTTACTGAGGAATCTAGCAATGATGCTGTTATTTTACATACTTTCTATTTTGTTTCGTGTTTTTATAACTCCACACACACACATGTGAGTGTGTATTTCATAAGAATATTAATATTAGAAAACAAAATCATTTAAAAGGAAAACACCACATGTTCAATTAGGTTAAATATTTTTTGAGATTTTTGAGAATCTCAAAATATAGGTTAAATATATTTTGAGATTCTCTAATGTTAGCACTTAGAGACTAGAATAAATAAATTAGTAAAATATTTCTGAACATGTATTACTTAAATTTTTGTCTATTTATGCTAAAATAATTTACAAAAGGAAATCAAAAGAACTATGATTATTTTTAAACATTCAGATAAAATTATCAATCACTTTTTTTTGGCATTTAATAATCAGAACGCTATCAGATATATCTCTGCTTTTCTCATTTTCAGAAATTTATTAAATTTTCTAATCACAATACAACATACAAATCTTCAGAAGAATTAATAAATAGTTGATTTTTATTTCAATTTATTTAACTTCTGATTCGCACAAAATTTAATCTAAAATTCGAATTCAAGCTCATATATATATATATATATATATATATATATATATATATATATATATATTTTAGGATTATGATTTTCTCATCAATAAATAGAAAGAATTAATTTTGTAGAACGGATCTTTTAATTAAAACCATATTTAATTATGTAAATAAAAATAAATTAAAATGATTTTAGATTTGTGATTAATACTCTCATCTCTACTTCTTTTTAATAACCTGTCTGAAATCTGTTATGCATGCATGAATGATTCTTCTCAAGTACGTTAAATGAATTTATTATTATAATGCACAAAGAAATAATACTTAAGATGTCTCTGTTATAGTCAACTCTATTTTCATAAGATATGCTGTAGCTAAGTCACTTTAATTGGAATAATTGTTGAGAGGTACAACAAAATTTCTAAATTAAAATTAAACATGAATCTATCTATGATTATTTCAGCTTTATGGCATTTTAGGTAATTTATTCAATTCTTATCATGTTAGAAGATTTTAATCAAGTAAATGATGATTATTTTGAAATTATGAAGCATCTTATATGAGACTTTTTTTTTCTAAATGTATTCATGCATGGTCCCACTTTTTTCTGCATTTTTTATAAATAATATGATGTTTGTGAGTGATTGAAAACTAATAATATGATTATGATTGAAATGAACGGGAAATTTGTTTTCTATAATACCTGACACTTCAAAAAACAATTTACGTTTTTAATTTTTTAAATATATATATAAACTGATTTACTGCGTACAACATCTATAATGTTTTTATTTTAATTAATACGTAATGTAAATTTGCATTTCCTCTAAGCATCAACGAAAGTGTGTAAAGAATGTATTATTTAAAATATAATAAAATATTTTCAATGTATTCCTTTTTCTGTATCTCAAAAAAAATTCTTAGTTTTAATAAATACCAAAATATATTGTTTACACGTGAAAAATCTTAATGAACTTTATGTATTTAGATAAATCTTTAGTGATATAATATAAAATAACTTAAAACCGGATGTATAAAATTCCTAATTTTTTTTTTTTATATTTTTGTAGTTGTTACACCATGTTAGAAAAATATGTAAAAATTAAAAACAGATTTTAAATGTAAAAGTATATATTGGTAAAAAATATTTATCATTTAAAATTTTTATACTTTCAAGGATTAAATAATAATGATAAAAAAATGTTTAATGTAAAAACATTTCACAAAGAAAAACTCTTATGTATCTAAATTTAATAAAAATAATTGATATTAGAAATGTTGACCACAGTAATCATTTTATAAATTTTGATAAAGATTGTAATTATAGAATCAAATAGTATGTCTAAAAATATATTCCTTTTATAGCATGTCATATAAATATGTATGCCTAAAAAAACTAATGTATTATTAAGTTATATTATACTTAATTGATTTATATATTTTATGATTTTTAATTGCATTACTTTTATCAACTGTCAGTGTACTTATTTAACAATTTTAAATGGTCTAAATTTGATATTTTCACTTAAAACGACTCATTGCTAATAACAAAAATATTTCTTATATCTGCTTAACTATGTTTTAATTACTTATTTTTATTTATTTTTTTTACATTATATATTTCAATAAAAAGCATGATATACAATTAAAACAATATAAATAAAATTTAAAACTTTTTAAATATTTTTATTCATAAAATAAATAATGAAAAAATTTTACAATTTATAAAGGAAAAAAATGTCTAACTTTCACGGTATATACGTTGAAACTTGCTACATATTATAGATGTAGCAAGTTACAGTTATACAATGTGTACAATATAAACTCAAATATAACCATTTTTCTACTGCTATTGTCAGGAAACTACAAACATAGACCTATTTTCAAGTAAATGCTCCGATATATAATTTTATATGTTATCCCTATAGTCTATTAAGTAAGCAATAATTGGTTTTCATTGAATAAAATTAGCAGTAAGTTTTCTGTCAAGAAATATTGCTATTAATTTTGCTGCAATTTTTTCTAAAAAAATAAAGCCTTCAAACAAACAGAAATTTGAAACAGACATTGTAAGCTATCAAATTAGATGCTCTTGCTAACAGTTATTATTTTATTCCATTTATAATGTAAGAAAATAATGCATAGAAAATTTATACGTTCTGTGATATCAAAAGAGGTATAAAATCTCGTATTATTCAAATAAAGTGCAAATGTATTTCAAGGTTTGTCTTATATAACAAATATAAGAGTAACCTACATTTTAATGAATTTCTCACATTCCTATAGATACTAATTTTCAACCAAAATTTATAGACTTTGCCGAAAAAATGAAATTAGTTTTCAAAATAATATGTAGATAATTCTCCCGAAGATACTTATTACTTCTATCCCTATATTTAATTACTATCATACCTTTAAAAGAACGTATCATTTATAATTTCTTTTCGTATATGATGTTTTCTCATGGGAAAATATTTTATCACTAACATTTCACGGTATTATTTCTAAGTAATATTTAATTTTGATAAATTTAAATCTTATTGGGAATCAATCACAGACACTATCAAATTACAATAATTAATATTAATAATATTTTTATATAAAACACTAATTCTTTAAAACTATTTATTTTATCAAATTATAGAAACTCCTTCAATGTAGTTCCATATGAACTCAAATTTAATTCATTGATATGAGAAAATAAATTAAAGTTTCCAATTTTTTAATTGCACATGAAAGTAATTTAAAGTGTTTAATTT
Organism: Latrodectus geometricus; assembly: GCA_026290005.1. Classification (NCBI taxonomy): domain Eukaryota; kingdom Metazoa; phylum Arthropoda; class Arachnida; order Araneae; family Theridiidae; genus Latrodectus; species Latrodectus geometricus. The sequence continues at coordinate 3,893,274 of JAPDSC010093491.1, read as the reverse complement.
TCAAAATATTTGTATAATTTTTTTCCTAATTGAAAAAATAGTTCTTGCATAAATAGCTGTAGTAAGACAAGCGATTACAAAATTCTTTTAAGAAATCTAAATTAGTGTCCATTATATTAGCTATATTCCATTGGATGCTCTATGAAGTGTAACTCCAACCCCGAACTTTCTCCATTTTAAAGAGTGTTTATGATTTTCTTGATAGAGTTGTTTATTTATTATTGTATACTATTTCAGGAGGATTTAAAATTTTGATTTCAAATGCAAAAAGTAACTAAATTTACGTAGAAAATTGAAATGAAAATATTGTACTTTAATTTGAAAATAGTTTCGGAAGAATAATAAAGGCTTATTTTATATTTTCCCAGAATTATACCTAATTATTTGCTTTCTTTAAGGAAAATTTAAATTTCATTAATTGTCAGAGAAAATTTAATACATTGCTACAGTCTTCTTAATATGTGTAAATTCGTATTGAATGTAGTTCATCAATGATAAAATGTGTACCAAAAATAATAAAATAAATCGAAAGTTTAATGTGATTCCTATTTTATTCAAGTCAGTAAATTCAAAAATCATTACAAAGAGAAAATATAGGGGGAGAAGGTGATAATTTTTATCAATTTATCAAAATTTACAAATTTTCAAACATGAGTCTACTGTTTGTTTATACTATATAATAAATTATTTTAATTTCAAATGAAATTTGTTAGAAAATTATAAAGTAGGAAAATCAATTCAAAACAAATTTCATAAAAGTAAAAGATTATCACGAAACAATGAAATGTCTAAAAGTAACTATGAGGACAACAAAATCCTTAAAATATCCAAATAAATATTTTTTTAAAGAACTAGTACTTTCTCTTGCTAGTATTTTTCTACTGTACTTATTTAGTTTACTGTATTTTTTGTGGGAATGAATTAAACATCTCAAAGTCATCATAATGCTTATAGAATTTATTTATTTATTTATTTATTTATTTATTTATTTTTTGATTCTGTTGAGAAAATATTTATCTATTTCGGTTCTAATTATTTCAATGATTTGTATTTCCTTTTTCTAGGTAGTATAGAGAGACAGAGTTATTATCAATTTATCACAGATTAAACACTTCTAGGTCATCCTGTAGAGACCATACTTTCCAAAGATTTATTAATAAAAATAAGATTGCAGTGAAATATCTGGAGATACATTTTGTTACTGAAACATTTTTAGTGCATTGTATATTTTTCTTCTAAGCTAAGTAGATCTTGATCTTAGTTTCTTTCTTTATTGTACAACGTCATTTTAATTCTTTCATTCTTATTGCTAATGAATTCCCAAACCTAAATGAAATTTATCATTGTTTTTTACTAACAAAATCATGAAACAGAAAAACACCCTATGATAAAGGGAAAGCATTTAGTGTAAAAATAAACAAATTTATACAGCGTATTTTCATCATTCCACTTACATGAAAGTCTTTCTTGCTATCATGTAATAAGATATAAATAATAAAAATTTACGAGTAATAATATAATAATTAATTATTCACCAGTAAATGAATATACTTTTCCCCCAAAACTACACTTTTGATATCAATTTCGTATTTGCTGAACGTAAAAAAATATAAATTTACGATCTCTTCTCTTTTAATATTTCCTCAAACTGGCATCTCTTCACATATGTAATTTTATTTCATACCCAAAAACCTATTTAAAATCCTTAAATTTAATTGCATTTAATGTAGTAAGCTTAAAGAAATCATGTGTTCCTTTATTTTTGACTTGTACTTAACTTTTTTTCTTAAAAAATGCAATGTATCCAAAATATTATTATATAATTGGGCGCATTTGAGTTTAATATTACAATAGATGATGAATAAAATAACAGCAAATGATAAGCGCTTTTGTTTTCGATTTAACAGTTCGAGGCTTTGACTTCCTCTCTGGGTGTGGGTGTTGGTACAATTCAGAATCCACATTATACAGTAGGTTTCGGCCTAACAACGTGTCCAAAAACCCAGTCGTGCCTCAACCAGCCAAATATTTTTAAGCAATGGGTAGAATTTTTTGTTATTAAAACTTGTTTTTTCATGTTTTCAAATTAATAATGGTACTTTCTTGCACTGAAAAAATCCCTGTCGATCAATTAGCACTGAGCAATTTTATAATAATAAGCTTCCCAATCGTTAAAATTGAAATCGTACATATTGATGTTTTAAAAATGAGCATTTTTCGGAAAATTAATTAGTACTAAATTAGCCAATTTATAGAAATAATTATTCTTTCAACGCATTTATGAGTAGAGAATTTTAACTCTTATGGTTGTGGAGTCATACGTAATAATGGTATAATTAACATTGTAATTAATTTCACGCAAAAATGCATTCACTGCAAAAAATCCGTTAACATTTTGATGAACTCACTAAATTAATAATATGATTATAATATTTATATGATTTTATAATGAATGCAAATAGAAAATATTAATGTTTACAAATATTAATCAAAATGAAAATAAAAATAGTTTTGTTCTCTCAAAGAATATTCTTAAAGCAAGAAATAATAACAAGAAGATTAATTTACTCATGTACTCATATGTTTGTGTTTTGTTTAAAAAAATAACAAAAGTGTCTTTTGATCTTAGAAAATATTCTTATACGTTTAGCTGTTTATGAAATGAATACAAAATTATTATGTTGCGAAATTCTATAATTTTTCTCATTAAATTTGATTTTCTTTTCACATGAGACTTTCTACTAGTTTTCAATCATAAATGTTATTTCCTCATTGTATTATTCAGAAGAAATATACTTTTTTAATATATTTTGAATTATTATTATTACTATTATATATATATATATATATATATATATATATATATATATATATATATATATATAT
>JAPDSC010093491.1:3852998-3886900 GCA_026290005.1 Latrodectus geometricus | reverse complement strand
ATATATATAATTATTTTTACATCATTTACTTCTACTTTTGTTACAGTTGTATATCTGTATATCTATATTAATCTGTGTGTTCAAATTGACTGATTTATAATCCGGATGCATTTTGATAGCAAATTTATGCAGTATATAATATCCATTGATTCCGACAGGATTATTTCAAATGAATATAGTTAATTTCTAATTTTAAGACGGGTGGATATATTTTCCTCTTAATTTAATATTGTGGTCTAGAATAATTTTAAAAATTCTTTGAAATAATATTATATAATTTTTTTTCGTATTATTTAGTAAGTTAACGTTTCGTATTTATTCGATTTAAATTGATATTTCTTACCCATTGCACAACATCATGTTATCATGCTTTTAACTCAATCAGTAATAAGTTTTGCTAATTATAAACATTTAATAATGTACTTATATTAAATAAATTATTTACAAAAGAAAAATTATGCAAATTAAAATAAATACAATCTATTAAACTTGAATATGATTTTAAGTTTTTAGTGTGGTTATTTAAATATCATTAAGAAAACATCATTTTTTCTAAATTATTGAAAGGTTATCTATTTTTGCATTAATTCTAAGCAATTTTTTTCACATATGAAACATTTTAAAATATTTAAAACAAATTTTAACTAGAAATAAATGCAATAGCTATTGCATGTTAAATTAAGGAATCTATTTTTAATTATGCAGTAAGGATATAAGAGTGCGACATAATTTATATTGTAAAATATCTATCTATATATTAAACTTTGTATTACTAAGTAATGAAAGAAATATTTAATATTTCAGAAACCGTTCAAATCTATGGAAATTATAACCTCAAAATATATTTTCCTTTGCTGAAAATCAGGGATTTTGAATCCCCCTAATCTTTTGCTTAGAAAAGGCTTTAATAGATAAAATTCTTTATTCACCTGCTTAATAAAAAGGAAACATTCAGTGTCATTGGTAAAACCCTGTTTCCATTTGTAAAATACTACCTTCAGAAAAATATTTCATAGCTTGGAAAATTTTCTGGGGTAAAAAACAGGAGATTCTTTAATACATTCTCAAGCAAATGTACAAATAGACTGCATTTATCAATCGTCTTTCTCTCTTTATTTATCAGAAACAAGCTCTATTCTAATCATAAAATATCACTTTTAAGTTCTTGATGTAAAAATATAGGTCGAAATCGCAAAAACGATATACTTATAATTGTGTTTCGAAAACAAAAGTGAGTCCCAAATATTCCACTTTTGCATGTTCTGACATGTAATGTAAAATTTTCTATTAATTAAGGTAACATGAATATATACTATATTTTAATGTAGTAGTATCACAAAGGAAAAAGTTATTTCTATATCAAAATATAGAGAGGTAATTTAGAAATATAAATTATAAATCAAATTTGTTAATTCATAAATATTTTTCTTGCTTCATATTATTAGTCTTGTTTGATTTTTTCAAACATTTTTGCTTGTGATAAAAAGGGATATATTTTTAACATCATAAAAAAAATTCATTCTGATTTGGGATTGGCCAAGACATTTATAACGCAAAACAGATTCCACCCGCTATTTGGCTGGAATCGAGACTGGAATTTATCCCAATCACTGCTTGACAATAGTAAAAAAAAATTACTTCATAGACATGCATGAGAAATGTATTTTTTCATGCATGTCTGTCAGTGTAGATGCTTCCAAGTTTCTTGGTCTTTTCATTTTTCATAAACCAATGCTGTCCTATCTAAAATAGTTTTCAGGTAAGGTAAATAGAGCTGGAGGTTATGAAATGTGTTACAAAATATTTCAGAAAACTTTGTTGTCCTCTATGTGATGTCAAAAATTATTACACTGCTGACCACACAAACCGAACACCAAGAAAGACAAGATGTATCAAAACAAAATTTATTTTGTATATAACATGTTGACCAAGTATCAAGTTATTAAATTATGGACTTCTGTGAAGTATGGTTTCTACCAAAATCACTATTCAGAGTAATCGAAATTGTTGGAGACCACCGTGCCTTGGTATGTGCCTTGGTATTGATTCAGAGACTTTAGGTGTGTTCTTGAGGTACAACAGACCAAGCAACATCGAAACGTTGCCAAAGCTCCTGGTGTGGCAACTGGGAATATAATCTGGGTCAATCGTTGAGCAACGATGAACCAAATGTTTTCTATCAGTGAAAGATCTGGAGAGCGAGGTGTCCGCGGAATCAATTCAATATGGCGATATACGAAGGACATTTGGACAATGCAAGCAACGCGTAATCGTGCTTTATCCTGTTGAAATATGGCTGTGAACTAGTTCTGAAGATAAGGAAGGAGAAGTGGCTAAAATACCTCGGAGATGTAATGCTGGCTGTTTAAAGCAACACAATGCGTACTAAGGGAGTGCGGAATATAATCAGAGATGTAGTTCTGGCTGTTTTAAAGTACCACAATGCGTATTAAAGGAGTGCGAGATGGATATCCAATACCACCATACACGATAATACCTGATACAGGACCAGTATGGCGGTGCAAAAATCAACTGTTTAGCATCTTCTCTCCAAAGTGTCTTTAACTTAGAATGCGACTATCGTGGTGTTGTAGACAAAAGCGTGACTCATCAATAAAGACAATTTAATTTTATTATGCGGTCAACATCCTTCTTGTATTTCACCATTGGGAGCGGAGTTTTCCTTGGTTATGTTTCAAGGGCAGACGAAGAAGGACGCCTTGATGGCCAAAAACTCTACTGTAAATGACGTCAAATGTTAGTACAGACACTGGACGATGTCTTATGGACTGACTGTTCTGTGCTATGATTTCTGATGTGGCTAAGTGATAAGTCACTGTCACGCGTACGATGTGCCTCTCATCACTTGAAGTGGCGCATTTAGCTGGATGCGATCAAGCATGTATGTCCATTTTTCCCTCGTACATCCAACAATGACATATTCGCATCCAACGATGACATATCCACATTACAGTTGTTTGGTTTCGCCTGACACAACTACCGATTTCAGGGAAATCGGTAGTTCCCTGAAATCGGTAGTTCCGTAATTAATAGTTAATCCACAATATCGGTAGGACACTATCCTTCCTGTGTCAAACTCCTATACTTAATCAAAAAATTTGTTTTCTACGAGAATTAGTTGATCTTTTTTTTTTCTTAAAAAAAAAAAAAAAAAAAAAAAAAAAAAAAAAAAAAAAAAACACTATTACCGAAGTTGAAATCATCGAAAACTCCAAACCTTAAATAGTGCTTTGAAGTGGTGCCTGGCATGAATGATATACGACTGCGTTTAAATTCTAATCATTTGCATACTCACCTCCACTAAAATGTATGCTGTAAATATTATGTTATTTAGATGATTTCTTCAGGATTTTACATTTACAGTGTTAAGAAATGTATAAAAAAAATTTCAAATTCAATAATTAACAGTAAGTTAAATTCTAATTTCGATAATTATATATGAGTAAAATTGTTTCTTATAATAATATACAATGACACATTCAGACACTTGCAGAAAAATTTTAAATCGTTAATTAAATTTTTCTTTTAATTTTGTACAGTTGTAAAAATAGCCTTTTTTATGAAACACACTATTATTTAATTGTTATATACAATGCATTTCATTAAATAGATTTTCAAACTAGTTTGTATATTTTTTATTTTTTTACATTAGAGTATGTTTTTATTTACACTTTTTTTATTTCTCCTAAAGGTAGCACTTTCAAATATTAGTCATTTAAAATATATATGAATTTTAACATTTCAATCACTTAACAATGTAAAAGAAAACAAGTATTTTTTTTTTATTATTTTACTTCGTAAATATAGTTTGAAGAATTTCTACATAAAAAATATTACTTATTTTTTATGTAGAAATTCTTCATAAATAATTATATATAACTTATTTTGAATATAAATATTTATATAAGTATATTTTGAATTTCAGAATTCATGTAATGATCAATTTCTGTGCATGAAATATTAATAAATGTATCGTTTAAGCTCTTTGATATTTTAAATACTTTCCAATGAAAAACTAAAATGTGTTCAAATAAAAATCAAGTAGTTTAATCAGTTGTTAAAATATTTACATCCCTATATATTCCTGAGCAATTTTCTTCCAAACCTTTTCTTTACTTTTTCTGAAATTATAATCAATTTATTGTATTTTTTATTTTTACGCTAAAACATGGTTTTTTACATTAAGGATACAGACCCTAAGGCTAATTCTTCTTAGTTAGAGGAATCAGTTCTACATCTTACTCAAAACGAAATTTGATTAAAATTCAAGGAATTTATTAAATGGTGATTCAAACATTTTACATAAGTTTTAAGTTAAACTTTTGAATCACCATTTATTTTAATACAATTTATAACAATTGCGAAATATTCAAAATTGGAAAGATCAAATTAATCCTCTGAAGCAATTTTCATATAAAATTCACATTGGTTTGTATTTCAGTCTTGCTATCAAGCCGATCATCATTTTTATTTCTTTCAATTTATTAGCTTCTATTTATATTTAAATTATAATGCTTAGAGAAATTATTTGCCATAAAATACTAAATACAAGTAATACAAAAGTAACAACACAGTACATGCAAATAACCACGTGGCAAAATATATAATTATCTATTGAGAATCACTTAATTCAATGAAAACCTTATTGTTAAATATTATATATCTCGAAATGATTAGGAAAAAAATTTGTCAAGTGTAAATTATAATGTAAGATAAATATAAGATAGTTGAGAAGTAGAATTTCGGTGTTCTGTAATTTCAGAATTTAAACACATACGTCAAAGTGACATCATGAATATTTTATGGGGTTTATCACATCTTAGCCCACAGTCTATTCCGAAACCTGATATCACTTTGAAGTTTAATGCATAATAACACTTAATTAAAAGTATTAGCTTAAATTTATATTAATATGTAACATTCTGATTTCTTAATAATAAAATGTAGGATAAGAAAATATTTTCATTCATTATATAAATCAAAAATATAAAACGAATTTCATTTTCATCACTCAATGGTAAAATGTTAAGGTATTCGTTACATATTATAAAATATAGAACATTAAAGCATTATTAAATGGTCATAAGAATAAATTACTTTCTAAAAACTTTTTTACTGATATTAATGGACCAATAAATGTTTATTTTTGAAGTTAACATTTGATTAAAATTACTTTTAAAATAGCTAGCACATCACAAATCAATCAGCATTCCTTATTAAATGCAAAGGTAATTGAATTAGAATATACTCGTTTTATAATCTTGTTTCAAATTGTAATTAACTATGCACAAATGTTGGTCACAATGAATTTAGTTTTAGAATTAAAATTTGCCTGATGAATTAACTGTTTTAATTTTGTCAGCATTTTTAAGAAAGTTTATTTTAAATTACAATTTAAATTCAGTCTGAAAAGTTTTATTAAAATGATAATACTTTAGTCGAAACTTCAGCAAAACGGTTGGAAAGTCATTAAGCGCGTGGTAATTACAAGTTGCAGTTGCGTACTTTTCAATAAGATTGGATCACTAGAACCTATTGATCTGAGATTTGGATTTATTCCAAACGGATCCGAAAGGGACACTAAGGTGAAAAACAGAGAAGGGAAAGCTGTAATTATCACTTTACGAGAAAAATTATTATAGTTGATACCTTATGCATTGTCAGATCTTATTCTTTATCACAAAAACTGAACTAAAAGTGTCTGTTAGCTATTTGAAAAGTTTTAACTGACTTGTCATTGAACAAAAAAATATCCCTCATTAAAATAAATAAATATTATAAATTAAATTTAAATTTTTTAACTTTTACTTGAAAGAAATATACTTGATATGGCAAATTTATCAAATTATTCGATAAATAATTAGTTCATCCATTAATATTTTCTTCATTTTATGTAGACAAATCTTCATAATAATGAAGATAAATATTAAATGTTAATCATTTAAAAGTAACTTCCTGAAAATTCTAAAAGTAAACTTTCTTTAATTTACATGAAATTTTTTCTGCTTCAGTAAAATTTTCCTTAAAATTTATCTAAAATTTTATAAAAAAAATAATGATGTAAAATATTCATTTGAAACATACTGACGTAGAAAGATACAGCTAACATAATATAAATTATTATAAAAAAGAACCTAAATAGTAAAATGCATTAAAAAAGACTAATCAATCGTTACACTTACATCCTTTATTGCAGAGTATGAACCATTTTCACGGAAACGCGTACATGAGTATATAAAAATATAAATTATGCATGTGGTATGTGTTCGTCAATATTATAAATAATAAATGTTTGTGTCGCATCAAGTTACAGCTACCACATAGTATAGGCAGAAAACAATCCATAAAATGTCATCAAGTACATTAGTTCATAATCTACCATTTCATACACAAAAATATAAGTTGATAATTCAACAGTCGTCATCATTTTAATTTATCTAATGTCCTGATTAATTTACCTAAATGCCCTAAGAATTATACTTATCTAACAATCGTAGTTGCTTCTTAGATGCTTGAGCTACGATTCTACACTTGCTATTGCTGCTTAAAGACAAATACAAGTATTCTTTAATATTTTTTAAACAAACTAATCAATTGCATGGATTTGAACTTGCCACCCTACACACAAATGTTCCTACACACAATAAAATGTGTATGTTTCTCTTGATCGGTCTTTCTTTTAAATTAATGTTCTCTGCCTGTTTTGCTTTAAGCTATGCTTAAGACTTAAGATTTAATTTTTGTACCATAATGATCTTGTCATAGGGCTTAGAATGGTGCCCACTTTTAGTACACAAAATTGTTTAAAAATATCATCTCGTCCATAAATTTATTACCCTAGTTTAAGCTGAATTTTATTTGATGAATATCTAAAATAGCTTTAAAATATGGAGAGCTATATTATGACAATTTTAATAAAATCATCTGCAGTGAATGTCGAACATTTTAGGATAACTTTCTCAATATTGTAATTATAAAAAGGTTAACTAAAGAGATATCAAGAAAATTATATAACATATTATCTTTCCTTTTAACTTTGTAACTACATTTATAAAGTATTTTCTTAAAAAAACTAATAACAAATTGGAAATGATTTCAAAATTTAAAGAATATATCCCCCAGTCTTAGTTTCATTGAAATTCAAAATGTAAAGAATATTTCCTCTAATTGAATGTCAATTTAAATGCACATTCCATTTTATTATTACATTATTATACTTGATTATATAAGTAAGTTTAGTTGATTTAAAAAATTGTTTTTGTTCATAAAATTTAACATTTTATCATAAATTTTGATTCGTAAAAAATATAAATACAAAGGAAAATATTTTTCACATGTTCTAATAATGCCAAATAGTATCGAATGATTTTTTCAAGTGTTATTTAATTATAACGATAGCATTTTGTGAGTGAATCAATAAAAAACTTTCAAAAAATGAATAATTCGTGACAGTATGCACCAGTCTATGCATTGGCATATTTAAATAAACAGTATGTTCACTTATGATGACTATTAGATGATACTAAATCTGTTGTATACATATATTCTTGTTAAACAATATATTTATTCTAAATTTTATAAAATATTAAATTAGTTGAAACTGCATGTTTATGAGGATTTGAGAGAAAATGAGCTCTCTTGCATTTACAAAATATAAATTTAATAAATAAGGTATATGAATTAGAGTTTTGCATAGATAGTATAATTTTAAAGATGAATGTATATTTAAATATTAGTTTTTATTTCCTTACCAAATTGAAGAAATATGCAATAAAATTTAATTAAATGTGTCACTCAAACTTTTTCTTAAAGGATAGAAACATTACGTTTAAATAATTTTTATAACTTATTTTTTGTGTTTAATTATATTAATTATGAATAATAAAATAATTATTAACGATAAAACGTTTCAACTTTACATATTTTCATTAAATTTTTTACTTATTGATCATCATACTGAATTAAATTTTAAAATAAAATATAGTATTTTGTTTTTCTATAATGAAAACTAAGCAAAAATAATAAGCATTAAGGGACCCATTAGTTTATAAAAATTGTATAAATGTATTTTTACTCAAAATATTTCATATCTTCGAAATAAATGTGATAAATATTTTTTAGGTACTTAAGATGTTCAAAAAATAAAACACTTCAAATTGAAAATTTCTTTAAATATATTTGAAACTATATTTTTAGACTTTTCAATCAAGAAGTTTTTCCCCGAGCATATTGTTATTTGCATTAGACGTGATGTAAATTATTTTGTTTTTCATTCGATGTAAAGAAAAGTGGAAAAGGAAGAAAATGCAATAACTCTTTCATCTGGTTTGATATATCGTAATCTCTGGAGTGCGGATACAGACAGTGCAGGAAAGGAAATACATTACTCGATAAATGTCTCGAAAATATATAGCATTCCGTTTCATGCTATACTACATCCCTTTGCTCTCTATGCATTGGTAGATATTCCCCAGCTAAACTACTGGTATTCAAAAATCGAAATATTCATGGCAATAACTTTCATCTAGAATGCTTCACATGGTTCAAAGAATTTTCAAACATCGTATTTTAGCGAATAGTACATGGGAAGATATAAATATTTCTTAATTTCTTTTCTCCATTTTTGTGTGTTTTTATTTAATTCAGCAAAAACTATTTAAAACCATCCCATTTTGTTAATATTTCAAAAGAAATATTTTCCATCTGAAAAATACGTCAGATTGAACTGGAAAGTAAAGAATTGGGTATAAAGTTAAAATTCACTGATTGTGCATATTAAGAATTCTATATATGAGATCAACTTGGAATTGTTTCTTAAAAAATTATTATATTTTTAAGAAACAATTACAAGTTGATCTGCAGTCGTTCATAATATAAATTGTCAAAATAATAGCAAAAATATGATAAATAATAGCAAAATTATAAGAAACTGTAGAAAAAAATTATATCCTTAACATTTTTTTTTCTGCAGTTTCTTATTATTTTGCTATTATTTATGATTGCATTCTTAATAATAGAAAATTATTACTCTTTAAAGAAGAAAAATTATTTTAAACTTCTATAAATACTCATTATGTTTTTTTAGAAATTATTAATTTTAAAAACGTGTTTTTGTAATTGTATTAATGTGATCATAAATAAATTATTGGAAAGAATAATGACAATTTCTTTATTAAGGGAAAATAAGAACATTGATGTTTTCTTATCAAGCGTCATGAAGTCGTCTGGATCTTATTAAACTTTAATTGCATTAGTTTCATGCAAAAAAAAAAAAATGATTTTGTGCTAACCGCGAACTAGTGGTTGGATTATAGTGTTTGAGATTTGAATCCTACAATTAATGAACATAATTAATTTGTTGTTGATTTTCTACTTGTTATGCAAAGGCATTTATCCGAGAATATACTTGAAAAAATAATAAAAAATAAATAAGAATATCATGCAATATATAATACAACCTTTCACTACGCCAATTGAACACTTTACAAAACCTCCAGTATGATGTAGGATATATAAATGCATCACATTGCAGCATTCGACTGTAATTCTATCCATTAAATGTTTATAAATTAATTAACTTTTTTCGATAGATAAGATAAGTCATTCTTGAAATTTAGAATGTTTGCGACTAAATCAAGCATACAAAGTTCAACATGGCTGAATTCCTTTTTCAAAGTCTAAAAAGATCTACTACTATATATATATATATATAGTGCCAGTAAAACTGATACATTTAGGTACAATTATGTAGTACATTTCCGAGAGAAGAGAGAAATGTTACACCATGACGACATACCATAGACTCAGAAAATATCTTAAAGTATTTTTGAGACAATTCACCATATAAATAATGCAGGCAACCAAAATGTCATCGAAGCACACAATTTTGCATATATTTTCTGAGCGGCGCATTGCAAAGCATCTCAGATTCATTAAATAGCATTCACTTCTGTTGATTTAGGTAGCTAACAGAATTGTTTAAAGTTATATGAGCGATCCTGGAACCTGGATTGATCCATAAACAAGGAATATAAATTAGTAAGTAATTATACAGTAAGATTATGTGTTTTTCACTTTTGAAATTGGTTTTAAAAATATTTAACAGATAAACATTCTCTTAGAAGTTTAATTCCAACTACCATCAAACACAAGCAACCAGATTGAACAATCTCCTGTTGGCATATGTATTTCTTAAAATTATTATTTCTTCATACTCTCAGACATCCAGTCACTCGACATAAATGAAAATCTGACTCATCAGATAAATCAAAGTATTATTAACCATCAATGACCTTTTTGAGGTGTTAGAATATTCAAACATGTTGTGAAAGTTTATAGCATGCAATCAACAGCGGAAAATGAGTAGACCTTCGACTTTGAAAGTTTATATTAACAATTGTGCTTTTAACAGGTCATTAAAAACCTGAGAGATTACTTCTGCATACTTTATATATATAGTAGACATCCTGTAGCTATTAATGCATGGTAGTTCCGTTATTTGGCTAATTATTAAAATAGATACTTCTTTAAAATATTCAAATTTTCTTGGAATTAATTTGCAATGTTTTTACAAATATAAATAATTTTTATATTCTTTGAGTCAGTGTATTTAATATAACTTAATATTTCCAATTGAATAACCATTTAATACATTTTTGAATAATTTTTCTAACTTTTTTTTGCATTTTTAGTTTACACTTAGTTTGGTTTTATTACACATAAGCCATCAAATTTTACTTTATTGTTTCATATATAATCAATATAGCATTTAAAAAAGAGTGGTAATACTGTTTGAAAGGTAATTTTCCTTTGAAATTTCCAATTACTATCCAAGATGTGAGTAACATATTAAAAAAGGAGTACTTATAAAATCCCTATTTGATATATAACATAAATATAAAAGTAAATATGTGTTTTAAATAAAAAAGCAGACAAAATTATGTTGACACACAAAACGTATGTAACAAAAAGTTTTATGTTTTAAAAATGTACGAAATATACACGCTAGAATTCCTGCCCATATATTATATATATAATATTATTTAAAATTAAAAAAATAACAATATTAAAGAAACCTAATTAAAAAATAAACTAAGTTTATTTAATATAATTTTCAGATTTAAGATATTAGTGTGCATAAAGTATCTAGTCTATTCGAATATGTGATACTTATGGAGGATAATTTGATATTTGAAAAATATATAAACCCATTGAGAATTTCATGTAAATTTCGAAAATAAATAATTTTCTTATAAATAAAGCTCAAATTTACAAAATATTCTTAAAACATCTTTATTTTTTTTTCCATTTTAGTGAAAAAAAGATAAATTTAGCAATTTTAGTGTACAAAATATTTTAAAATAAGTAATTTAAATTCCCCTTAATGAAGTCAAACAACCATTTGTTGTGCAACTGAAGAAGTCCTATTTTACATTCTAAGATTATGAAAACCACATGTCTATTTATAATTGTCTGTAAATTTCTGCATCTGTTCATTAAATGTCATCTGTTGGTTAAACTAAATGCTTCTTATCTTTGATTCTACTTGCACTAGTTATTATTTACGTGCAAATGTATTGAAAATTAAAGTTTTAGAGATATGATGCCGTGTTTTCAATGAAAAAAGTAATTTTTGCTTCAGTTCTGAAAAAAATCATAATATACGTTGTGTGACTATCTTTATTTACAATGGAACCCTATAAAGGCATCTAAAATTATATACCTAATGAGAAGAACACAAAATAATTGTAAAATAAAGATACCTTGGAATGAAATTTCACATGTTTTATTAAAATGATTGTCATATTTCTAATTTTCATATTACATTCTTTGTTGTTATTCTGGTACACTATTTCAAAATGTATGAATGAGATTATAATTCAAATAATTGAGAATATATATATATATATATATATATATATATATATATATATATATATATATATATATATACTTGTAATATAATGTTTATAACAAAAATTTGATGTTTTTAATAATTTAAATGCCAGTTTATGTAGTTATCACGTATTTGTAATTAAGTGGTAATAGCTTATTTGAAAAGTAATATATTATTATATTTACAATTTATCTATAACGGGAAGCAAGTTTATTCATGCAAGAATAAACGCATATCATGAATGTTGAAGTGATGATTTTCAATCAAAACTGCTCTATCTTCAGATTCCCAATCTATATGAATTTCGTAAGCTACTTAAATTTATACAAATCTAATAGTAAGGATCAAATATAGTAAAATTATACAGGCTATTTCTAAGAAAATATTGGGGTTTTAACATTTTGTAGTATTTTTTACGTAAAACTTAAAATCATTGTTAATACAGATTGGAAAGAACAGCTCAAAAAGTTATATATAAATTCTTACAAGTGTCCAAACGGCATACCTGTTCTCACACGTCATGCATATCAATAGTCCAGTTCTTCCCAACGTTGTTTAGCGTTTATGGTGTAATTTTGCAGCAGTTCTGCTTCTAAGGTCGTGTAAGTCAGTTGTGGTGGAGACACATGTACACGATTCTTTATGAATCCTTACAGTTAGAAATAACCGGCATTGAGATGGGGTGAGAATAGAGATCATGAAAAACAAGCTCTGTCACTGGACCATTTTTCGTCTAATCCAATGTTCGGGTACAGTGAAGTTCAACAAATCACTAACGTTGTTATGCCAGTGAAGTGTTTTAGCGTATATCTGGCAAATGAAGTCATATGGTTCATTTTTTATCACTTGAGGAAATAGCCATATTGTAAAGCAGCAATAAAGTCTATAATTTTCTGCCGAGATATCACTTAATAAACATTCAATTTAGTAGAATCTCGTAGCATTTGTATCATCTCTTGAAGGGTTTCTGAGCCCAAGAAGAGCACACGTTATCTGGGGATCAGAGTGTTCACATGAGAATTTTGAGTGTTCACATCAATGAGAAAATTTTATTTATTCTTAAAATCACGATAATCACATGCAACAACGTTTATTGAGCAAAACTGCAATGAAAAGCATGGTCTGCAGGCTTTAGAGCTTGTAATAACTGTAGATGATAAAGATTTAGTCTTAAGAGTTTCCATCAAACTCTCCAAACCATTGTCACCAGAATTATTAATACACGATTAACGTTCCAAACTGATTTATTGGGGCTGCTTTTGCAAGACACGCTGCAATCAAAGAAGCAGAGTAATTGCTTCTTTGTACTGTCTTTGTAAGCTGAAGAAAATAAAAAGCCATTTTTGCTACTGACACTTTCTCGTATACATAATTACTATGCACAGACATTCTGGAGCACAAGCTTTCTAATACATGTGCGTACCATGAAACATAATTATTTAAGTTGCTTTTTCATTTTCTGTATAAATTTTTATTCTAAGCTTCACGTAATAAATACTACAAAGAGTTAAAGAATTATATTTATTTCGAAACACCATGTATATATAAAATTTGAGTTTTCAAATTTTCATACATACATTTTCTGTTTGTATTCTTTAATACTATGGAATCAAAAATAATCTCTTGCTAAATAAAAGAAAACCATTAAAAAGTCTGACTATAAGTTATAATAATGGTTTAATTTAAACCGTACTTTAAACTGTCTTGAATACCTCCTGCATCACTTTATAGAGCGTAGTGTTTTGTATTCTTCTACTAATTTCACACCTTTCTTTTACTCGTAAATTAGAACACAGTCAGGGTTACACATTGCTAGTTGAAAAATATTTTTGGTCTCAATCGAAACTATCTAT
This sequence comes from Latrodectus geometricus, assembly GCA_026290005.1. Taxonomy (NCBI): domain Eukaryota; kingdom Metazoa; phylum Arthropoda; class Arachnida; order Araneae; family Theridiidae; genus Latrodectus; species Latrodectus geometricus. The sequence goes on along the minus strand of JAPDSC010093491.1, from coordinate 3,873,130 downwards.
AAAACTAAGGTAGAATACTTTCTATTTCCTGTAAGGGTTTTGAAGAAAAGGAAGATGAAATACGAGTGGTTTTCTTGTGTGATCTTGTTTGTCACCCTTCCTGCTTTTTGGAGACTACCTTTGGAGACTTTGTCTATAGAATTCCATATAAATGATATTCTCTGATGTTTGATAATAATTTTTAAAAAATATATCCACGAAAGATTCAATCGTTCTTTAAAAGCTTAGAATTTAGTTCAATTCCACTTAATATTCATTTAATTAAATTCTAGACTTCAATTAAACAATCTAATCATAACATATTATTTTTATGGAAGTGGTGTTATAAATTTACTTTCATAGGAATAAATTAATTAATTATAAGAGGGGTAGAAATATCATTACTATGATTTCTTTTAAGTAGTTAAAAAATGTTTTTATTCATCTTAATTTTAAGATTAGCATCAAATTAATATCATGCTTCAATTTAACTTTTTATGAATTTTAAGATTAATATCATATAAGTAACAAAGCTGGAAAACTCCAACAAAGCAGGAAATATCAATGAAAAATTATAGGCTGAAAGGGTTTTAAAATATAATGATGCATTTTGAATACCTTTTAAAATGTCTCTCTCTTATAGTTGTTTTTTTAGAATATTATATTATAAAACAATTAAAATTTACTTCTTGAAACCATTTTGCATAAATATTATTTAGATATTTTACTTCATGTTGTTATTGTTTTCTTTTAGTAAGAAATTTCACCGGTTAATATATCGCTTGTGCAAATTTAAGTAAATTTCTAGAACTTGAGCTATGAAAATTATTTGAATCAGTACTGTGCATTTTTTAAAATGTATTTAAAGTAAATTCATGTTAGAATTTTGAAAATAATCTTATTAATAAAAATCATGTCAAGAGAAAAGCATCTGAAAGAAGAAAATTTTTATTTAAATTATTTGTTGCAAGGAAATTTCATTTCTGATCAAAGCATATATTATTACTATTAGTTAATTATTTATTATAATTATCATTTAATTAATTAAAATTATTATAATTTAGTAAAATAATGCCCATCAAAAATGAATTATTATTCTTCGATTCAATATTGTTCGAAAATTATTAATTGAAATTTCTTCAGTAATTATTAACTAAATTTCTGTTGGTCTACTTCAAATAAAATAAGAAGACTAAAAAAATGTAACCCCTTATGATTACTCTTCTAAATAAATAAAACTTAATATAAGAACTTCCCATCTTTGTATCACTTATCTCTTTTTTAAAAATATATTCAATACATTCACTTTGACTTCTTACTCTTCCAATCAGATTTTATTACTTCAATAGTCATTATAAATTTAGCAATGAAAAATCACGCTTCATAATTTTTTACATTATTTATAAATTTCACATTGTTACCTATAAACAAAACTGGAAGCATAGAGAGATTTTAATCACCATTCTTAGTTATTTTAGATAATTGTTCAAAAATGTTTTAAAATGAAAAATTTATAGATTAAAACTTAATTTATAGAATGTGAGAAATTATGCTTTATTGCAAATTCTCAAAGATATATTTAATTTAATGGGGCCTAGAGTAACAAAAGTAGAATATTTTGCTTTTTGTTTCAGGAATATTTATTCATTATTTGAATCACTGAATATAAAATTTTAAATTTATTTACTGTGAAGAAAATTCTGCCATTTGTCTGAAACAAAAAATGTTTTCTTTTCTTACTCTTATCACTAAAGTTTTACTTTGAATCTTAAATTCAGTGATGCAAATATATATATGTGAAATATGAATTCGTTTCTGAAAGCCAAATGAAAAATAGTTAACTTTAGTCAACCAATTTATTATGAGAAAATATTTGGTACGGAAACAAAAGCAATTAAGAACATTTACTTTTAAATATTACGTTTCCTAAAAAAATTTAAGTTTTCAATAAGTATTTAAAATCGCTATTTATGAAAATAGAGTTCACATTTTGTGAAAAATGCTTTGACACTAACTAGTGTAGAATGTAAAATCTTAAAGTTGTAATGCATTTTAAAACACATTGCTTAATTTTAATATAGTTAGTACGCTATATTCATATGAAATAAAGGAAGAATGTTAGAAAATTAGAAAACACATATCCTTAAAGAAATGAATACAATTATATCATAATTTGTGTTGAAAATTGGGATTCACATCCCATTCTTTAACACCAATTATGATTAAACTCGAGAATATTTTATCAATCCTACCGCTACAAAGTGTGTGAGATGTTATTATTGTACAATATGTAGGATCAAAAATGAATATCTTTGTAATAATATGTTTTACGTGGGCGTCTTGTTTAGAGTATGGAAGGACATTCATTTAAGTATTTCAAAAAGATGAGAGGAAGGCACACAGAAATTCAAGAATAATTGTAATTTTAAACAGCAGACTATTCAAACTTTAAATGTTTTACTTTTACTAAGCAATCTTAATAACTTTTCCCATACTTCAAAATATTTTGCAAATATTAAGATAACATAAAACCTATTTTGCTTCCGAAAGCAAGTAAATTGATATTTTGAATATTACATGGAAGATTGAATATAATGTTTTTAAAAAAAAACAAATTATATACCCAATACATCTGAGAAAATAGGCTATATCATCCAAACTTTCATATTTTGTTAGTGGTTAAATTGTTTGGTCAACAAAAGGAAACATGTAACACATTTTTAAAAAAGAAGATTATTTCTAGCCATGAATCACATTGATAATTTGATATCCTCAGTATCATAAAAAAAAAATTATATTTTCGATTTTATGTATTTTTGCATATAATCCTTTTTCTATAATATTAACCACTTTTTAAAACTTGTATAAATTTCCCTTGACAGTTTTTATTTGTTAAAATGATAAACTTTTCAAAAATGTATAACTCTTAAAAATGTTCATACATTACCACTTATTGTAAACTATATGATAATATATTTTCAAAAATTCATTTCATTTTACTTTAAAGTTTTTAATTGATGCCTATTTGTTTTTAAATTCCTTATTAGTTCAAAAGTAAATAATAGTTCATTTGTGCATTGTTATATTTTGTAATCTTTATACGAATACATTTGAAACTACCGAAGAGAAGAGAAACCAGATTTTATTTCTCATTTTTCTCAATAATTTCTCATAGTTTTCCTCTTGTTACATACATATTTAGCTTAATTCATTTTTGTACTTTTCAATTTTCTCCTTTTACTTCATCTTTGTTAGCATTTGAATGTAATTCTTACTATTCTAAATGATTTCTCTTATTTTCTGTTGAAATTCTTTCAATATTTTAAGACTTCATTGATTTCTGTTTTCTATTATCTTATTTAATTTAATTTACTTTGTTAAAAGTTCCAAAAAATATATATAATTAAGCAATTATTTGTAATCAAACAAGAGACAACAAATTTAGATATAATTTTTCCACAATGTAATTGAAAATGAATTTGTCCCCATCTATGATAATTTTCTTAACAAGATAATTAACAAATTCTGGAAATGCAAGAAAATGAAAACATTTAAGTGCTGTTAATTACAATGCTATTTTCAACATGTAGCTTCGATCTAGAATAAATGAGACACGTGAATATTTTTATCCTTACAGGCATTTGTTATTCCTAAATGCCATTTATAACGTAGGTACGTGTTTTTACATATTTCTCTGAAAATTGGTATACGCGAAGGTGTACTAAACTTGGACAAACACCAAAGGTAATAAAACCATGAAAAGATTTATTTTATTCATTAAAAATATAACAGATATTTTTCTTAATGTTTTTATAATATTTTCTTGAGGAAAAATTGAACTGAATATTTTTTACTAAGTTTCAAAGCTTTTTGTATTACCATATCCTTTCACCTATTTAGATTACAAATGTATTTGGTTTATATCAATTCTGAGTACTTGCAATATGCATAGTTCATTGTTTTCAAAGTCATCATTAAATTAATAAAATAGTTCTGATGTAATTCTATTCTTATTTTATCTTAAAAGTCATTTAAGTATATCATTTTATAAATAAACTTAATAATAAAATATATGTATATAAATTTATTAACATAATTTTATCCTTAAGTAATACTTTAATTTCTTGATTGATTGAAATTTCTGTTATTTTTACTTTTATATGATCAATATTGTCTTCTTATAAATCCTGAACTCAAGTAATAGTTTAAAATTTTCATTTTACAAGAAATATCTTCTATTAGTCTGCGAGAACGCTCTGTGAAATATGAGGTTAACTTAAATTTGAGTATGGATACGGAGCATTCAACTAGGCAATTAGGTAAATATATTATACGCAGAAATAATAAAGAATTTCTTTTTTTTTAAATACTTATCTTTAATAGAAAAAAATTCTAAATTTACTTTTGATCTTTTCATAATAACTACATCTCATGCATTATATTTTAAACACTTTTTAACAAACTCATAGAATGAACTAATTATTTAATTACTTTATATTTCAAATTTAAAGGGGGAAAATGTGTCAAGGATTTTAAAACTTTATGTATATTTTTAAATTACTTATGCTGTATGCTTGACTTCAATTATTTACTTTTCACGAGATCTGAGGTAACATGAACATTTAGTAGCAAGTAAGGTCAAATAAATAAGTACTCAAATATATGCCTTAACAAACGTGATGAAAGTACACTTATCCATTATTAAACATCCCAGTATATTGATCATCTAGCCAATAGCATTATGACGAATACATTCTAAAATGCTTATTAAATATCAAACAAATTTAGGTGTTAATTTAACATGCATGAAGCCTTCGTTCAATTGTTACATTTGTGCTCTTGATTCAAATAGCTTTAACTTGGATTTATCAATAAAAATACTTTTCATCTTACTTCGTGTTAATGCTTATAATTTTATCTTAATTGAAATCATTTTCAATCTTACGATTAAGAAATGGTTTCTAAATTTTAAAAAGAAAGCTTCATAACCACCGGTTAAAAGACACAATATCGAATTTCCAATTTAGTTAACACTGTTTAAATTAGATTCAATTCTCTAAATTTGTTTGTATAAGTAATTAAAAAATTAATTAAACATAAAATGTTTTCGGTCGCTTAAGGCTAAATGACTGAATACTTTGACACTCACACCCAGGTTTCTATAAATCTTGAGGTACAAAATATTTGAATTCAACATTTCTTAAAACTGCAGATAATTTTTTTCTCCATCTGAGTTTTCTATCGTGACGCATACTTTTAATGATTTTCGATTTAGTACAATATATATAAACCAATCTATAAGTAACTGTCAATATATATATATATATATATATATATATATATATATATATATATTTGTGTTATAAATGTTTTAAAATCGTATTTAAAGGTGATATCTTTTCTTTAAGTTATAGACTTGATTTATAATAAAAACTTTTCTTTTCCATAATTCATGGTCAAATTCTTAAATTTTACTGTTTTCTTAGAAATAGTTCATGAAATAATATTTTTTAATTAAAAGAGAAATAAGTATTTTTGGGATTTTGCGCGAAGACTATTTTCCCTATTTCATGAAGTAAATAAAACTATCATCACTACATTCATATTTAAAATGAAGAATAATGAAATTGTCATTTTGTGTTGCATTGATGATTCCTATTTTTGAATTAATACTTGGACAAACATTATGGATTATTTATTAATAAGGTTCATTCATTTAGGAAACATATTAATTTACTTTATTCTGTTATGTATGGAAATTTATTTGGAAAGACTCTAAAATCACCCAATATGTTTCTTCAAAAGTAAAAATCACAGCAAATTTCATTATCCACCCTTCTGATTTTAATTATCGCAATAATTATAACTGAAATTTTATTTCTATTCAAATAGAATATATCTGTAATCGGAATCAGAGAATTTGCGTTCTTCTCGGAAAATTAATCGTATACACTGCAATACTATACAATATTCATAGTTTAATAATGATTTTCCGTCTACAAAATATATTCTTCAATTGAATTTTCATTTCATATTCGATTTTGGAATAGAATGTAAAATTAAATATTTAATGAAGTATGAATTACGAAAAGGTAGTAATATGAAAGTAAAATTACAAATGCAACAGGTGCTATCTAATTTCTAATGATAATTTTATTAACAAATCATTTTAAAATATTATATAATTTACGTTTTACAATACATGGGATTACATATACATGTGATTTGTTTATACAAATGCATAAAGATGAACTGATTAGCAACTTTCATTTAAGATATCTTTTAACAGATATTTAAATGGAAAGTATATAATGTTTTGAATGAAGTATATCAATAACACAATTTTACCAATGCTTATTTAATAAACTGTCATGCTGTATTTTATATTTATAAAAATGATATAAAACGCAATTGCATATACGATATTATTTTTGTTTAGCAACATTTTTTTATTCACAACAGAAATCCTTATAAAATATCTTACTATTAAAAATAACTTAATAATAACTAAGGATTTAAATAAATCTTATGCTTAAAAAATAATACATATAAAATTATAATTATTAATATTTTATTGTTTGAAAAATACTTTTTATTTAATTCAGTTAAGCTAAATAAGTTAGATAAAATTAAAATACTTATCCCATAAATTGAATATATGCTCATCTTAAATATACAAATTGAACTCTGAACATAAAAAGCATTTGTTATTAACTATATTTTATATAAAAGCTTATTAAATTCAAAATATAGTTAAATTTTCCAATGCAAAATTAAATTCATTCATAACAGGGAAAAAAAGAAAAGTTTCTATGAAAGAAATAAAAATGAATTGGCAGTAAAGAGATACTCACAATTTAAAAATTTAGTTTTAATAGAAGTTTTACGAGGAAAACAAAAAACTGTAGTAACTTAAACATATGAACAATATTTTATTCATTAATTTGTATTTTAAATGCAACAAAATAGTTTATAAAAATCTGTTCTCTTATGATTAAACCAAAAATAATTTAGAAATTTACATTTCTATTGAATAAGAAGGTACTTTCACGTGTATGAAGACTATTCTGTTTTACGATGAAAAGAGAGTGATTCTTTATTTCTTAAATCGTAAAGGGAAATATATTGAAATCAAAATGAAAATAAGAGTTGAAAATTGAAAACAACATTTTTTTAAGTAAATGATTTCAAGTGTATTTAATAATTTTTTCTGATGCTTTTAATGGTAAAAACTTTGTAGGCAAAAATGAATAGGATATAAGAATCAAAATTATGAGAAAAGTTTAATTTTTTCTTATCGATTAAACTGAAATTTTATTTCTATTTCAAAAATACTTCATTTAAATACGCTACTTAAAGTCTGAACCAAACTCAATTGTAGAAATAAATTAATAAATGCAAAAGCTGGATAAATATAATCAACTAAATTATATATTAAAAGTTAAAATTTTATTAACATTTAGGACAGTTGCTTATAATTTTTGACGTCATTTAATTAGATAATTTTGTGAATTCAGAGAACTTCATTTATCATTTAATTATTTTGGTAAAAATGAGAAATTTAACTGCTGTCTTTTAGAAATATAGTTGTATTAGCAATGTTATAAGTTATATACTGACTTCCAAATATACTGTTTCGTAAGTTTTTGTAGACACGTGATTTTGTTATTCATAAATCAGCCTCGTATATATTTTTTTGTGAAGCAATCAAAAACTCTGAATTGTAAATCATTTTACCTCTTAGTTGTAAATTGTAGTTCAATACTTTTATTATATTGTTAAAATCCATTTTACAGGACGATGAAAAATTAGCTCCATTTGAAATCGATATGTAATATTAAATGACATAACTTAAAACTGGAAAAATGTATTATATATGTTAATAAACTTCATCAAAAACTGATATGTTATTGATAAAAAATATTACACACTCAAATATAACACTTTCATAATTTTACTGTTTTAGAATATATTTAAGAGAAAAATAAATATCGATCATTCGAAAAATGAGTTTAATTTTTATTTTAAATGATTATAACACAGAATCAGTTATTGTGATAATTTTACTTTTAATAAAAATTAGATTAATTAGGAATACATCTTACAAAAGGAAAGTTACCGTAAGTAAAAAATTCACGTAGAGAAATGGTTAACACTTCTATTCTAAATTTGTAATTCAGAATTTTTTTTTATAATAATGTTTTTGAAAGATGTATTTTTTTGGTACATTGCCTGATTATTTTTAAATGATTGATACTAAGTATATATCGGTTAAATAGTATATCTTTTTTATTTTATGATATAGAAAAAAAAAACAATGCTAAATTTAAAGTCTAATATTTCATTTCCATTTTTAACAATCATTACCATAAAAAATTATTTCTGAATATATTTAGAAATAATTTTGATAAAAATATTTAGTTAAAACTATTATTTGAGGCTAATTACATACATAATATTTTTAAACACTGTTTGGTCATTTTTGTAAGTTTAAGTCTATTGTAATTTTACCAATTTTATTGATTCTGTTTGTGGACATCCTAACTATTCAAATGCTTTGAACGAATTTTTTTACATCTTATGATAGATGCTAGTAGAAATTTTAATATAAACTATTGGCTTATATAATCTCTATATTAATATAAAATGATATTGAGAAATTCATGCACTCATCTCGGTTCTGTAAACAAATTATTCTTTTTTAGTTATTGAGAATGTAAAGTTAGCCGCATTAAAAGTGCATGCCGCATAAGGACTCATATTGTTACCACAATATCAAGATGTCACTTAAATGAAAGACATTTTTATAATTCTCAAATTTGATTTTATTCATATATATATATTTTTTTGAATGTGCAGTAAATCAAAACATAAGTCAACGTTAAAATAAATATTTAGTGTTTCAGTTAATATTTAATTTCAAATAAATAAAAAGAAAAAAAAAACTTTTACCCGACTGTTCTCTAACAAACGCACTTTCCTCAACAATAATTTATTATTATTTTTTTTTTGGCCATCTGATGAAAGGGTTAATTTTTTCAAGTTAAGTACATTTATTTAACTTATCGGTTTAATTTGTTGACATATTTTATGGATACTTAGGTAATATTAAATATATATATGTATTTTATTTACTTACAAAGAAAGTAGATTTTAAGTAGAAAAATGAAATTGTTTCAAATTAGTTTGGTTATTACATTTTTTATAATAAGGTACAAATATTTTCAGTTTTTGAAGGAAAATCTAAGCATATAAGAAAGCAAACAAATTTTGCTATTTTATAAAATCCACAGATTAAAGATAAAAAAATAGATTAACCTTTTTTTTAGCTTAAAATTTTTATCGGAATAAATAATGATATTCTACTCATTTAATTTCTTTACAAAGTGAAAAATTTAACGTAATAATTCCATTTTGTAAATTGAATCATTTTAATTATAAAGAAAAAATAATGAGTAACTTAAAAGGAAAAGTAAATCTTAAAGTACATTTATCAGACAATAGTGTTTACATAAATAATATTAATTTTATGTATAATTTTAATTATTTTCAGAATTGCAAATTTATATAAATGCTACGTAGAATATACTGTACAAAAATAATATATACATTTACAAAAAAATACATTTACAAAAGATAATATAATATATAAAATCATTAATATTATTAATATTTTAAAGTTAAAGATAAGAAGCAATTGGAAAAAAAGCTGGATGTAGTGATAACAATTACACTGAAAACTAAATTGTTTTGAAATATTGAACTGTATTGCCTTAAAGATATAAATCTTAAACTAGTATGAAGATCTCGGAAGAATTTAAACTTTTATTGACATCAAATATTTGTACAATGATAATATTTAACGCATTTAAATATAATCATAGCGATGTTGAAAATCACAATTTAACATTTTTAAATCAATATACTTTACATTATTAATGCTTTGTCAATTCCAGGTAGTCCACGTTATCTTAGCATAAAAATAATATTCCTCAAATGATTAAAAGTTATTTGTCTTAAGGAATGCACTTACAAGGACAAATATTCTTTTTTCTAAAAACTTATAACTACAAAAGTGGTGTGATAATGTATGTGTAATGTTGTAAGTTTATCTGCAACTCTATGCAAACTAAAGTGCATGAATTTTTAATATACGTAGTAATAATTTTCGTTCAGAAAATTACAACCAATATTTCTTTGAGTCAGTATATTGCATTCTTAATAAATACATTTAAAATTATTATATTAAATAAACATACTTGTTTAAATATACGATATTATATTAATTTTCTTTAAAATAATTCAAACTGATTCTTACATACAAATAATTGAATAATTTTATTTTTAATCAATATTATCAATAAAATATATTTTGATAAAGTATGTACTTAATAAATTCATCGACACAAATATGCTAATGGAAATGATTTTTGAATACAATTATTTCAATTATATGATCTATTAAGATTTTCGAAATTTTTATGCTCTTTAAAATAAATAATTATAATTCCCGATTTTTGACTAACTACGTAATAACAACAATAATGAGAGTGTGAATACATAGCAAAGAAAAACAATGAAAAATACAAAATTAAAAGTTATTTAGTTACACGATTTTTTTTCAATTTAATGATAAAAAACTGAATATTATAATTTTAGAGATTGGAATACATATTTCTAAGCAGAATTTATAGTATATATGTACACAATAATTTACAGCATCTGTTTCGTTTAACAAGTACATCAAAATATTCAAAACACAACAGCACTTATCTCTCATAAAAAGTTTAATAGATATTTTAAATATACGTTTCATTAAATTATATCTTTTGTTTTTAAATTTGTTTCTAGTTAAAATTTTATTTTCTGGGTAAGGAAACACTTAATTATTCATAAGGAAGCTTATTAGTTTTGAATCATTTTATATAGATTTCTTCAAAATCTTAAAACTTGAAATTGCAGAAAAGATATAAAATACAACTATCATCTTAAAATACTCTGCTTTTTTAGTTTTAAAGACATTTTAATAATTTTATCTTTTGTGAATTTTATTTAATGAATAAGTTGTAGCGTAAATATTTTATATTCTGAATGGTTTAATGAGGAAGCTTATTTTAAAAATTTTACCTTTAATATAATCTTTTATGTGCTGATCAGTTTATTAAATCACTTACAAAAATAAGCTTTCCAAACAGATTTTAGACTTCTAGATAATTTCTATTTTTCTCTCCATGTTTGATTTGCAGATAAATCATTTTTTGATTATCACCATTATATTACATTTTAGAAACTTCTTCATTTATTGTTAAATATAGGGATTTGATAAAATCATATTCAGTTTAGGGATGATATAATGACTTCACATTCAATTGATATTGGGATTTAACTTTTTTTCTTTTATTTGTGTACTCTTAATCATTAACTAATTAGTTACTACCAAGAAATGGAATTTTTGCATCATGTTAAAATAAACCATGAATAATGTTATAGGGTATTTCAGTATCACCCCGCATTAGAGCTTTCAGAAAAAATGTAATCACTTTTCGTAGATAGCAGACCGCATTTACATGTTGCAAAATAGGAAATTGAGAAATTTTTAGAGCACACGCAGCAATTGGTATTCATGCCGAAATCAAAAATACAACAATTATCTTTTGTTCTTATCATACTATTATTGAGTCAGAGAATATATACTTTGAAGATAATGCTTTACCACTATACCACTGTGAACTCCTAAAATTGTAATTAATTTCCTAAAATAATAATACCTTTCAAATCATAAAGCATGGTCTGATTAAATTTACCTTAGCCATGTGGTAATAATTCTATATAAATTTGAAAGATTGGAATTGCTAATACGTTTCTTGCATTGCATTTTTTTCTACATAATCAAAAATGAACATGATGCGAATACTTCATCGAAAATTACGATTTTTCAAGAAATGAAATGGATATTAAATGCAAATTCTGTTGCAGTAAATGTATTCAATAAAATACTGGTCAAATCCTTATCATCGATGATTCCTTTTGTTTATTACTCAACGGCCATTTTCTGTGCATGAAGAGTAATTATACCAGGACTTACAGTTTAAAGAAGATTTTTAGCCACTGCAAACATACAACATAAAGATGGGTCTCGAACCTGCAAACTATCAAGCGGATGAGCGCTAAACATTTGGCTGCCAGTTAGGCCTTTAATTATTTGCGTAGAATATAGTTTACGCAATACTTTACTTAATGTTCCGTATTAAATTATTTACAATTGAACTAAAAAAAGTTTCTTGCTTTCTTAACAGTTTTAAAAATAGCTATTATTGTCACAAAATTTAAAGTTCTGTTCCAAGTTCAATAACACTTCTCAAAGTTAAAAGAAATTAAAAATATATTAAGTATTTGGTTTTAATAATAATTTTTATTGTATGTTAAATTATACATGGTAATTCTAAGTTGATTTACAATTTAGAAACGCTGACTTCACCCATCCTGATGAGCAACGATTGCTAAGGAACACAGAATCTTAAACTCTGAGAGGCAGAAAAGAATAAAATTAGAATTCTAACATGAACGGTGAAAGAAAAATGAATTAACGATTTCTTTCTTTATTGTTTAATAATAAAATTGCAGCAACTTCTCAAATATTCCCTGGCAAATGAATGACAGGCACATTCTTACGAAGATATCTGATGTTTATCGACTGCGGCAATAATGTTTCTCAATACAAGATCATCGGTTGAGGTTACACGTTTCTCGTATAATAAAGACTTCATGTGCCCCGTGAAAAAAGTCCAGTTAGTTTAGGTCAAAAAAGTGTGGAATCCAACCGATTGTTACACTATATTCTACCCGTCGTGGAATGAGTAGTATTAATATGTGCAAAAAATTCACCAAAAGTATCCTGGGACTGTAACTTGTAAATACTACACGCTTCTCTAGATAGAGTGCAGAAATAACAGAAATAAATAAGAATGAACTTGATACAAGAAGACCCAATATATTGCACCAGTTAAATAGTTCGTAAGAGAGATGATCTATAATGCAATAATCAATGATACTTGCCCAGATACTTACGGGAAATTTATGTTCTTGTTTATGAGAGTTTAGCTGAGGGTAATGCAATCACGCTATATAAACACATAAACAAGAAATTTTAAAAGTCTTGATCTTTTAATTAGTGCTTTAGATCTAAGCAGAATTATGCAAGTTATAAGAGACGAGTAATCCGAATTTTGAATGGACACTGAACAAATTTTGAAGAGTGAGTATGATAATTTGTGGATAAATAGTGCACATTTTCCAATATGCAGGATCTATTCATTCCTTGTGTAAAATATTTTATACCACTCTTTGATTAATATTCCTTTTACATACAACTACTTGCATTTTTATGAAAGGACCTGCTACAATTTTAGCCAAAATTAGTTTTTTATTCCTGACATTAACACATTTTGCAAACCTCTTTTGTATTTTGCGATGGCAGGTGAATTTATTTCTTGCAGCCTTTGATCAACACTGATGAAAGAAAGGCATTTGAAATATGATACGTTAGAAATCGTCAATTACATTCTTCGTGCTTCTTGTCTATATCCTTTTGTTTTATAAAAGGTCTCTGAAGTATATTCGGTCATTTCTCTCATTCCACATTTATAGGTTGTTATCAAAATAGTTATTCAAAGAGTTCATGTTTGTTATTTATAACATGCATCATTTGATCAAATTTTGCCAAGTTTGTTCCTTGTTAACTCTGTTAAGCAACTGTTTGTTCCTTGTGATTTTCGTAGAAACCTAAAGAATTTACAAAGAAAAAACAGCTAATTCTTTGCCCTGGAAACTAGCGCGTGATATACACTTGGTAGACTCGTCTCGCTTAAGTGATATGTTACGAAGGCAAATTCAAGATGATTTCTGAAGCCATGATTTATTGATGATTAATGCTCTTCGTCTCTACTTTTACTGCTCTTGAGACTTTAATACGCCTCCATGTTCAATGGTAATTATTATTGTGTTACCATTGACTATAATCATCTCTGGTATTCTGTAAAATAAATTAAAGATTATTTTGGAAGTTTTATTTCCTATTAAACTTATTTCATCATTTAAATTTGATGAGCTTTTTTATATTTAAATTTTTATTTAGTAAAGTTTTTATAGTATATAAATATTTATTTAAAATTGCTAAATGTTATAATAAAATATTTGATCTCTTTTTCTCCATAAAGTTTATTTTTAATTTTAACGAAGCTTTACAGTGCAGAATATTTAATATATTTCATCAGAAATCAAATCGATATCTTACCTAATTTTTTAATAAAAAATTTGTATATGAACATTTTTCAATCAAGAAAATCTAATACACCATAGAACAAATCGAATTTTTTTAAATTCTATCAAACTGAGAACTTATCTGACCTTACTTTCCATATTTAAAGCCTGAAGTGTTTGTTAAAATGCAATTTTGCATATATTTAGAAAATGTATAGGTACAAATTTTCTACTTATAAGCTTACTTAAAAAATGTACTTGTCACTTTTAAAGTTTTATTTCCGTTTCATACCGGTTTTCGAAAAATATGAGTTTAAAGCGCGTGAAAGTGTAACTAAATACTTAATTAATGATGACATATTTTATTTTCCGGAGTCACTTTAATTTGAAAAATTAAGTTAATTTAGATACTTAATATATTTTAACTAAATACTTCCTTTCTTTTTAGATAAATTTGCTTTGTTCTTAAAATAAGATAGCTTGATAGACTTAAATAACTTTTATTTGTAAAAATAGTTCAAAATCATTAAATAAATCACGTAGTAACTACCTAGACAAGTAAATTATCAAAAATAACAACCAACTAAATTCATAAAATGCTTTTATTTTTTTATCCAATAAAAAATATCCTATTCAAATAAATACAAATTTTTCTGGAAAAAATTCATTTTGTCACTCTAATAAACTAGTTTATTTTAAAGAATTTTTACAAAACTAAGTAAACATTCTACAGAAAAGGAAGTAAGCAGAAGTTTATTGTCCTATACATATATTTCATAATAAACATAAACGCTTTCCATGTTAGCCACGCGTTCGTATATAGTGGTGTTCTTTGCATTGCTAGAATACGGTGGAAAAAAATTTAGATATTAGTTATTGTGCTTAGATTCACAATTTTGACAATCGTATTGTAACTAAAAATATTTGGAAAAAAGCTTCTAAATTTTTGAAATACATAAAAATAATGTGCTTATCGTAAAGAGCATGTGATTATTAAATAATTAAGGATAGTCATTTATTTGAAAACTAATTAACGATTTTCTTCTAAATATATTTTTTATTTTAATCAATTATAATTTATGAACACTATAATTATTAATTTAGCTATTTTAATTTATGAAGCATTATAATATCTATATAATTTTATTGAATAATTAATTATATTTTAAAGAAATGAGCAAAATTTCATATAAAAAGGCCTACTCTTATTTGTTAGCACTTAAAATAGTGGAAATTTTGATTTCCAAAAGCACAAAAAAATAAAAGTAAACCTAATTTAGAAAAAATATTAATTAAAATGACTGATAAGGGCTAAAACTATTGCTTACAATGGGAAATTTCTAATAAGTTTAAATTCAGAATATTTTTTTAAAAAAATATTTTTAATTGAATATTAAAAAAATTAGCAATTTTTCTGAATAATTTTTAAACTCTAAATAAATTTATAAAGATTATTTTTTTTATCCAAACTTCATGTGTATTAGTTTACAAGTTTAAAATCTATCGGCTGTTTTCTATGTCCACAAATAATGAAATCATTTTAGTTCTACTTATTGTGGATTTATACGATTGTCTTCCATATTCATAAAAACATTTGTTTCACACTAAAATTATATAAGTTTAAGTTCCACAAAAGGTTTTTTTACAAATCAATTTTGTAAACTCTTCGGAATAGACAATTATTTCGTTCGACCATTTCTCGGAGAAACTGCCCAATACTAGTCACTCTGCAATCATTTTTCTAATATCAAATTTTACAGTAATCACTTTTGAAATACGATGTAAAAATTCATTTCTTTCTGAAATATAAAGATATGTCATTTTTTTAATGAAATTTTTGAAAATATTTTTCTAATTAAAGAAATAAATCAAATTATATAGTTTTATTATTGACCGAATAACTGATTTGTCTATACAAAATAATTATTGTTAAAAAATTTTATTTTACTTATGAAATAATTTGAAGTATATGTTTACTATATAATTGTACTTAATGAGGGTATATATTCATTAAAATAGTTCATTGTTGAAGATGCATTTTAGTTTCAAAATGATAAATGAACTCTCTATTTATTTCTTTACTTTTTCTCATTTGATTTGTGTCAGTTATAAGTCTGATATTATAATGACCAATGAATATTTTTTCTGTTATTAGAATAGTACTATGAATTTTTTCCATCAAAGTTCAGTTTCTTATTCATTTGAATCCTCAAATATACAGCCAAATATTTTCGACATTTCAGGAAGTCCTTTTATTATTCTTTTTATACTGGAAAATTTTGAAAATTTCGATATTCTACAAATTTAAATTATATTTTATATTAATCTTCTTATTTAATTAAGTTTAGCTTAACTCATTCAATATATGAACTATGTATCTTATTGCAAACTATTTAGAGAAATCTAATAAATTATCAACAAAGTAGAAATTTTTTAGAGACAATAATTACTTTTTAATTGGATTATTAAAAAAATCATTCATCCTGTAGGGGTGAATAATCTTTTGTCTAAATAGAAAACAATGAAATATCAGGCATTTATCTTGTTAATAGGAGTAATATAGTTAATAGAGTCTCATATAAAAGAATCGAAACATTACATTATCACAAACAAGCAGATAAAGAGATTAAGAGAATAACATTCCAAAAAAATCGCAAGCGAATATACTGTTTCATCAATTATGGCCCATGCTACTTAAAAATGAAATTATAAAAATCATAACTAAAGAACAAATTGCTTGAAATTTGTATATTTCCTATACAGGGACAAGGTTAGATATCTCTAGAAGAATACCACCAACGAGTAAACCTAACTAATTCAAGCATAGCTTATAAGGCAAAGGTAAATTTTAACAGAAGTCTCATACACAATCAAAGCTCAAGTTAACTATTAATAATGTATTGATAATTTTATATAACTCATTAGTTTTATGTATGTATATATACTGCAATTATATTTTCATAATTTTACTTGACACTAGTTTTTATATGCTTTAGTATATATGTTTATTGTTTAAAAAGTAACATTTCTTATGCTGTCTACTACGCAATTTATAAAAACTGTTTTATTTTCATTTTATACATAAAATTTATGAAAGTTCATTAACATATGGGAATTTAATTTAATACTAAATCATTGGACATACTATGAAAATATGTAATTTTTTTTATTTATAACAAGGTAAAAATATATTTAAGAATACAGATATAATTATATAATTTAACTTCTTTAACATAGGTATATTTTTCTTATAATGAATGATATTGCAAAATTTCAGTAAGATAGGCGTCATTCAAATTTTCTTTATCGATATATAACGATTTTTAGTGTAGAAACATAAACATTTATTTAAAAAAACTTTTAATACAGTAGACAATTTTTATTTTTGAGTACCTTGAAGCTATTATAAATTGTTCTTTTTAATTTCTGAATAAAATAAACAATCAATATTTTATCATACTTATTCTTATACTAAAATGTTAAATTTCTGTGAATTTAATTTCATTAAATAAATAAATGAAAACTAAAATATTTTAAATTATTTCCCACATATTTGCTTTTATGAAATTATCTCCAATATCAATGTCTATTAACTGAAATATATAATGAATATTTTCCTCTTATCCTTCCTTAGTCTAGATAGCTTTTAAAGGCAAAAATTACAGAAAATAAAAAAATTGATGCATTATCTGATTTAAAATGAACAGTTTTTATTAAAATTAGATGAAACTTGTTCTTTTTTCTGATAAAATTTCTGATGTACGAATGAAGAAATATAAATCAAAAAATCCTTCGTAATGATAAAAAAAGTTTTTGTATAAAATTTCTTTCCTGAAATTCACTAATTACAAAAAATTAAAGAGAAATCTCAAAAATATTGATAATTCAAACATAAGCCAATCTCAATGAAATTTGAATATGTTACAGAGATAAAACTATGTCGATGGCGAGCGTCCGTCTGTGATTTATAAACTTTGGGGACAACTTTTAACCATGGGTTCAACATCCAAGAGGTTCATTTAAATACGGCCACGTTCTAGCACGAACACTAATGACTGACATTTGCCATTATGTGCAAGAATAATTAGAAGTGCAAATAAAACTGAACCCACATACTTCCTCGCTGCAAGCTGCAGACAGTTGGTATCCAGATTAGTAATGTGTCGAAGGCTTTACGAACGTAGACTTTGTGCGAGTTGATAAGTAATTTGCTTCCAGTTCACGTCATACCATAAGCGAGAACACTTGCAATGTGCATGTCAACATGTCCAATGACGTTTTCTTTATGGATGAGTTCAGGCTTAGCTTCGAAAGCGATAACAAGCACATTTTCTTTAGCAGAGAACGTTTCCATTCATCAAAAATCCGTGAAAGATAGGCATACGGATTAGGCAGAATTCGTGTTTGGGGTTGTATCTCCTTGGATGGAAACACAAACCTCCATGTCTTTTCCCGTGAAAATTTTGATACTTGCGCCTTAAGAGATTGCCTCCTAGATGCATATGTGATGCCTTCGTGCTATAGATCATAATGCGAAACTACATAAGACTCACATCGTGGATGTTTTATTATTTTTTTTTTTGATGCAGGAAACAAATTATGACATGCTGCGCCCAGCTTAATTGTTGTACTTTAACTCAATCGAGTATGTTTGGGGAGCTCGAGGAGGATTTGTTGCTGCTCTCTATCCCCAGCTAAGAACCCTAGCCACTTTTTCTACTGCTTTCAAAGAACAATGACTCGTACTTTCTACACAATTGATAGATGGCATAATTGAGTGCAACACACATTTTTGTATGTGCTTTATTTCTTCTCGGGGGTTTCATAAGGCATATTAAAAGTGATTTTAATACACCAAACTTTCCATTTGTTTATTCATAAAATGCTACTTTCTATAACACCATAAGTTCTGATAATTTTTTTATGTTGTTTTGTACCTAACTGTGTGTTGTAAACTATGTATAAGTGTTATTAAATTCCACTCATAAATATTTGTGTTATGGGTACTTTGGTGATATATACTTAATTTATGACAACCAGTGTATACTGTCTACTAATAAAAGTTTAATAAAAAGTTAAGGTTTTAAAATCGAAATTTATAATGTGATCTGATGTGAGTTAAAATATATAATTCCTAAATAAAAGAATAAATAAATGAAAAATATAATTGCCCAGATTAAAATACTTTCTACAACTCCATTAAAAATTACTTACGTTCATTAAAAAGGAATAAAGAATCCATGTTTAATTTTATTTCACATAACTAAATATATTTAAAACAACTTAAAAACACCAGTTTGCTCAAGAAACAAAACTGTCAATTAAAATTAAAAACTTTAGAGAAAATTAGTATCCACAAGCTGAATGAATCACAATAAACATCTCATAAGAAATTAAAAGGATTTGAGAAAAAAAGCTTAATATTTAATGTGATTGCTAATAGAGATATGGTTATTTTACATGACATTTATAAAACTGAATTAAGAAGCTTTTAGCACACACATTACGTATGTGTTATAGTCAATTATACTCAATGTATGTCTATAAATATGTGTGTGTGTGTGTATTTGTGTGTTATGCACTCAAAGATGAAATGTAATATAAATAGAAAATGTGAAACATGTTGAAAAGAAAATAATTTATATAAGTTCAATATTTAATGAGTGTTCTGGATAGATTTCTTTTCGAAATTAACACAGTATTGCTTTTACTTTGTACTTTTACACAATTACTGCTTACTGTAGGGTTTAATAATTCCTGCACTATTCAAGCTTAAAATATTTTTCAATGGAACTTATAGTCCATCCTAATGAAAAACATGAATCTACATTAATTAATATATTATATGCTTGAAATACAATAGTAACTTGCTGCATTTTAAGCCATAAACTTAC
>JAPDSC010093491.1:3786655-3829922 GCA_026290005.1 Latrodectus geometricus | reverse complement strand
ATATATATATATATATATATATATATATATATATATTGGAAAAAAAAGTGTATTAAGTTTGTTTTTTATGCAATATATTGGTCTCATAGAAAGATATGCCTTGATCATATTGATCTTATGAAAGGCGTTTCATAGTCAAAAATTCCTATTCTCGTGTCGCAAGAAAGGCTGAAAAATGTCCAGTGTCAACCCCGACTTATATGCATGCAGAAATTTAATATCTATCTTCCATTATTCAACAGTGGTAGGATCTCATCTTGACCTTTCACTCCCCTATTTCTAAGGGTAGACTCTTGACACTAAGCTGTGATGGGCCCACAAAAGTCTAATTGAAAATATTTATTAACTAACTATATGAGAAATTTGTTTAACTAACTTAAGCATATGCTATCAAAATAAAATGATTTTGTCAGAGATTATCATACTGTTTCTTAATTCATGAAACTCTGAAGTATTTACATATAAAACATAATATCGTATATTTGAGTGACAGATTTTAATATATAATATTCACATGAACCTTCTCGAAGTGCCCATTGAATTTTCTATAAAAAAGCTATTTTCTGAATGCAATACTTTTTATTTCTTGAACAGTAAAAGACTCATGATATAAGCATTATCAAGTAATATATAAAGTATACAAATAGCTGATTTCATTCGTATACTTATCAGAGATTGGACGTCAGATGAATCATTTTAAATAACGATCTAATATTTTACAAGAAGTGTACTTTTCATTCATCACTAAAATATATTATACGAAAATTTTCCTAATGATATACCTTTTAATGATATACCTTTAGTTTGTAAATTTTTCCAATTACATAAAAACAATTTCTATATCATACATAAATACCAGTAATTTCATTCTATCTTAAAACAATGTCAAATTGATAATTATATAGAAAATAATATCCTTAATTGCTACATTCTTGCATAAATCTTATATTTTCCTTAATTACTACATTCTTGTGTAAATCTTTCTACTTAATTATAATGTACCTATTTCTACTTTAAGCGATCATATTAATTTCTAAAAAATGAAAAAGAACATGCAATCTTACATTTTATTCTTTTCAATTAAACAGATTTATTCTGAAATTTCACTTAATATTCTGGAATTACCCTTCATTAATGTTAGATTATTTAACACTATAACGCATACATCAATTGTAAAATAGTTATTTGACAATTAACCGAAGAAAATCAAGTTTATTTCGTTTTCCAATTTTATGTTAGTTACAGTAATTATTTTATTTGTATGTTAAAACATTAACTTTTAATAGGTAGATATTAAATATTATATAATTTACCCTATTAATTAAATATTATAGAGCATGATAATAAAATTTGTAATTCCTGATTCATTTGTATATGTGTATTCTTATACATTATTCTTCCCATTAGTTTAATAAAGCATTCAAGCAGAAAACAGCAGTCAGCAAAGAAATTGGTATAATTTAATTTCATAAGTAAAAAAATATTTTACTAGAGAAACCTTTAGCCTTAATGAATGCAAGATTGCTAATTTACTTTAAGTAAAGAATAATGGAAATTTCTTATTTAATTATACATACTATTCGTTTTTTTTTTCAACTGAAGAGAAAAATAAAGCTGCTTTCATTTATTTGAAACAAAGTTAAATTTTTGTAGCAGATTCGAAACCCAAAAATGAATACAAAACATTTCTTTCCAGTATTTATATAGTTTCTACTGATTGGAAAATTCAAAATTATTTATAAAAAAATAAATTAAATATTTTTTTGCTATCCATTATTTTTGTTAATTTGTTTTTGCTTTCACTTATACTATTAAAAATTAAAGTATAGATAATGTTAATTTAGATTTAATATAAAGCAGTTTCTTCAATGTAATTATTTTCTATGAATTCGTTCTATCGCTGTTAACTAAGCATTTTTCTCAAGTTTATATTTTCTCTAGCTTAGTAAATGATAAATATTGTATTATAACTAAATTCAACAATTTAAGTTCAAAGTTATATTTATTTTATTTTTAAATACATGAATAAAATAATATAAAAAATAATAATTAATGAATATATTCCTGTAATATGAAATGTTATTACATTTCATTATAAGAATACACTATTTTATATAATATTTTTAGTTAATTCTATATACAGAAAAATAATATGTATTTGACTTTTACTAAATGATAATAAAAATTTACGTGTCTGAAAAACTCATTATAAGCATTTAAATTTGATACTATTTATCTGGTTTCATTTATTTAGAAAAAAGACTATTGTAGGTATATATTTCTATATATTTAAAAACACTCGTAACATAAAACAGTTTTAAAAAAGAAACAATACTATGCCTCACTAATTAAATATCATTCTTAATTACCGGTATAAGTTTTTATAGTTTTATATAAATTTTATAACAGTGGAGAATTTTTTCCAGTTAAACCTAAATTTAACATCATTTACTGGTATTTCAAGCTATTTATTATCTCATACTCTCTTATTAGATATAAATGGAAAGAACACACGCGTTTATTTATGTGGTTATAAGATTATTTATTGCCATTAAATAAGGTTACTATTTATGTTATGAAATTTTTATTATTAATGACATTTAAAATTTTTATTTTATGTTTTCCGTGTGAGAAATGTTTTAAGTCAAGCAAGTGGTATCACAAATTCAAATAATTATTTGGAACATATGTTATTTCTAACCGCATTTCACTAACTTTTATTTCGATTAATATTTCATAAAATTGAGAATAAGATATATTTTATGAAGTTTTTTGTTTTTAGAAATCCATTAATTTGTTAAGTAAATCTAATAACATTACGTATATAATTCTAAAGCCACTGAAATTATTTTACTTGAATATAGAAGAGCTTGCTTCTTTAAAAGAAATTCTTAACTGTTAAAATCTAATTTAAAATGATAATAACAGCAAATTTTATTTTTAAACTGATGTTTTCTGTGTACTTTATATTATTCAGAATCTAAATCCAATATTTAATTGCGAAATTTATGATTTTTTTTTTCAAAATCTGAATATTTATTTCCTTTATGAAAAGAAAAATATTATTGTTTAGAAAACAAGTAAAATTGCCATCATATATTTAGGTTCAGGTAAAATATAGTAAAATTCACGAACAAACATTATTTCAAGTTTATGTTCTTCATGTGATAATTAATAGAGATGATAAAATCCATCAAAAGAATTTTCTTTAAATGAGAAAATCATTTCGATAGATGTTAGGAAAACAAATAAAATAATAAATGTAGATATAATCACACGTGCTTAAAACACATGAATCGGGATTAATTTACAGTATATTTAACATAATTTATACATAAAATAACATATATTGTGAATTATAAGTTTTAGTTGTGTACCTTATTAACCTTCTTACAATTTAATTATATTTTAGATTACAGACTGTTAATGGATGGTATTTTTCCTTTTGACTGAATAAGCACAGGACAAATCTGACAAAAATTATTTATATTTTTATTTTTAAGAAGTAAAAATAAAATTTTAAGGGCTTTTGTCTGTCAATCCATCCATTCTTTTGTTGGAATTTGCATAAAAATATGAAAAAAACCTTTGGAAAAACTTCGAGTTTAGGAAAAATAAGGTAAATTCTTTTAAGAATTTGCTGGAAGAAAAAAATTCTGCTTTCTTATGCTGTGTGTAAGCGTATTTTAAATATTTACTTCAAAAAAGTTTTCTTAAAATTTATTCCATAAAAGTAAAATAATTGAAATAAACTTTGCAGCTAGATAAAAAATATTTCTGTTAATGAGATATTTTTAACCCAGATGAAAAGAGATTAAATACGTTAATAAATATATAGCCACACCATTATATAAAGTATACTCATTCAAAAAATTTTCAATATTCTGTTATTTTTAATTTTAAAATTTTCTGAATATTTTAGAATTATTTTCTTGATTTTCCGATTTAAATTTTCAGAAATTTTTGATGAATAAATCAAAATAATTTAAAACTTTCAAATTTTAATCTAAAAATGACCAAAATAATTTTTTATGTTTTTTATTTAATTAAAATTGTGCTGTTTTACTTAGAAATCAATTATATATCAAGTTAATGTTTGGCACTTAATTTTATTACAATAATGAAACTTAAATTCTAATAAATTTAGGTTTTTAATGCCTAAATATAGCTGTAATAAAATGCACAGTAAGCATTTTAACAATAAATTTAATCCTTCATATTTAAATACAAAAAGAATGGTTATTTAAGTTTCTCATTTCAAAAATTGTAATTTGAATGCAATAAATTAGGCTAAGAATATTTTAGAACATGAAGAAAATTTTGAAGTTTCAGATACTGAAATTAATTCAAACAATTTTATTATTTGAGTTTTATAGAAAATATTAAAAATATTATTCCAAATGGTTGTGTCCTTTCCAAAAGACCCAAATGGAGAATATAGTAGAAAATGAGATGCCATTTTTAGTAAATTTGGGGTAGATACGTCACTAATTAACATCAAAATATACCCCATTGAGATAAATAATATCATTATATTGGTTTTTTCAAAATATTAATTGTATTTTTAGTCGAATCTTAATGTAGTTTTCGATTCGTATAAGGAATTACTATCCCAAGTTCCTCGAAAATATTTAAACCTCTCTCTTCGAATTTAACATGTAGAAACATTTGATCATCAATGATGTAATCCTTGAAAAACACTCACTGGCATATTACTATGACAGTTATACTAAATGCCAAAATAACATAATACACTGTCTACCAATTAATATTTGGACACCGGTGATAGAAAAGAAAAACTAATTTTATTCAAAATCAATAGTTTTTAGAGCCTCCACGAGAGGCAACTACAGCGTGAACACTCCGGGGCATACTTTCCACAAGTCTTTACATTACAGTTAGTGGTATTGTCTTCCACTCGGCTTGGAACAGGCATACAAGTTCCTTCACCGATTTTGGACGGGTAGTTCACACCTTAATTTGGCGATCCAACTCGTCCCAAAGGTTCTAGATAGGGTTCAGGTCTGAGCTCTGGGCAGGGTACTCCATTCGATGAACTCCATTGGCACGATACCCAGCCTTGGATAACCTAGTAACATGATAACTGGCATTGTCATCCTAAAAGTAGCAGGGGTCCAACCCGTTAAACTGCCACAACGTAAGAAGCGCATTGTCATCCAAAATGGTGCAGTAGGTATCAGCGTTAAACTTACCATGAATGCGGACCAAGAGTCCCAGTCCATACCAGGAGAAAAACACCCAGACCCATAATATGTGTTTCCTTACGGATGGTATTCATTGAAACAATACTCCCGGACACCTGTTGAAATTCCGTGTGGATGAGGGCCATCGGTTGGGAGCGGTTCTTCTGAATTTCTATGGACAGAACTCATTGGTCTATATCTCCCAGTTTTGTTAGTCTGCCGATTCGGGGCACATTTCGACAATCACCACTTAACTTTCACTTCTTAATCACATAGGCCACTGTCGATTTTGGGTACTTCAGTCGCTAGATGTATTCCTTAAGGATCAGTCACATTTGTGATACCAGATAATTATGCCTTTCTCGAAATCAGAGAGTTCCAAACTGCGCGCCATCTTGCATGCGACTAATGCCGATGCGTTTTCCTACACGAAATATACCGGTGGAGGCTGCGACGTACCTCAGGACCGCTGATGTCATCATAGTCATAAGTGTCCAAATATTTATTGGTTAACAGTGTATAAATAAAAATGATATAATACCATGACATTTATGCTAAATAAATAAACTAATGTTCAAAATATGGCTTTAAACATCAAAGTTATGTTGAAAAAACTCTTATTCAAAACTGTTGAACATTATCAGAGATTATAAGATCTCAATTTTCTCCCCATAAAACTTCTAAATCATCTAAATCAGAAATCTTTTTACACATTTAAACGATCTTTCGATCATGCTTGGTGGCTTTGTATTGTCTTCATCTGAATAAATCTGTTGTTTCGAAGAATTGTTTTCTTGTTTTAAGAACTCTTTTCTAAGGATAGTTCTAAGAATAAAAAACATTTTTTTATCTTATTTTTGGGTTGATTTAAGGAAATTTTGAGGCAATTATGGAAATAGTAGCTTTAATATCGAATACATTGATAATATAAATTAACATAGTCCATATTCACAAAATAGTGTCGTATATTTTGTTTGCCAAATGATATTCTAAAAAAGAAATTAACTATAGAAAATTATTGACTGTAAATTTATAAATAAATTAGTTGAAAAAGTATTGTTAAAAATATACTAAAAGTAAACTAAGAAGAATAATAAAAATGTTACATAATAAAATATTTTCACTATGCAAAATGAAATATTTTGCAAATTTAATTGTTAGAATTTTAGTCATTTTAATTTACTTCCCCAACTTTAGTGTCCTTACATTTAAATATTGTGAATATTCATATTAATTTCAGTAGTTTTTTTAAACATCTGTTTTTGAAAGCTGGTACGATACAACGAGTTTTCTCTTATTCCTAGGGTATCAGTTCAATACAGAAAAAGCTTCATAATCGAAACTTTTGCATATTTGAAAAATATTATGTCGAAATTAATATTCAATAGGAAGATATGTGTTGAAGTTAGATTGATAGTCCTTATAACAAAATAAATAAATGTAATATATTTATTATAAACAAAATTTTATTCATTTCATATTTCTTAATCATCTTTTTAAACCTAAGTAAATCAGCTACTTTTATAACTCGGTATGTTGATCACTTTTAATGATTAATTTGTTCATTCAACTTATTTTTATTTTTAAATTAATTTAAATTGTTAAACAATATTTAGATTTTATTTTTTAGTAGATGATAGCAAAAATTTAAATATTTTATTCATAAGTGTTTAAAAATGACTAAATTTGATAGTTTTATGTTCAAGTTTGATACATAGCCTAAAATACACTTAATTCCATAATTTATCATTCTGAAATTGCTCTCTTGAAGAATTCTCATTATTTTTTATTATATGGATGTTATAAATATTTTAATGATTCTAAATGTGATTTTTTTTTTTTATATTTAAAGATTTTATTAATTTTGTGTGTCTTTTAAATTTAAAATAATCTGTTTTAATTAAAGATATTTTTAAAGATTAAAAATGTAATTTACATGCACTTTAATCTTTAAATATACCTTAAATAATATATTTAAAATACTTCGGAATTATAAAAGTAATTTTCCCGCACCAAAAATAAAACTCTCTTGTGCTGAGCAAAAACAAGTGTTTCTGAAAAATAAAATAAACTCTTTAAATGTGGAGTATAAATTATAAGTTTTCAGGCTTTCAAATTAAAACATTGTTCTACTGAAGTTAAAATAAAGTTATAATTTAGCCGAGAATTAAGATTTGAAGAATTTTTCAATAAATGTTTACTTTCAAAATTTTTATGTTTACCAATAGGTGAAAAAATTAAGCTACTGCTTTACTTTTTCTCTGTTACCAACCTGTTTTGAATTTTTGTGCATATGTGAACAAAAATTCAAAACAGTTTACTAAACTGTGTTCAATAATTGAGTACGGATCTATGAGACAAATGTGATTTGGGCTGAAATAATAGCTTTTAAATTCCGATCACAAAAAATCTATCACAAGGAATAGACAAATATTAAGGTTGTCATACAGATGTTCAAGTGCACTACTTATTTTCTGAAACTGTAAATTTTATTGTTGGATTGCATGCATGACAAATTTTCTGTTCTTGTGCAATAAATATTTGGAAAAATTTGTTTGTAAACATATTTCAATTTTCTTATAACTAGAAGAGCATAAAATTCTCAAGATTGAAATTATTTTTTATGGGGAAATCATTTTTAGATTAAAAGATAAAAACACTGAGAAAGGGTAAAAGTAATTAAAGTGGGTTTCAATTTATTTTATTTGCACATCATTTTAAAGTATATACTATTTTATTTAAAACTATGTAACTAATGTATAGAAAGACAAACAATTATAGTTGAAAAGAAATTTAACTCCCAAATTTTCAGATCAGCTAATTCAAACTGTGTGTACTATAGCGTATGTGAAAAATAAATGTATTTCATTAAATTTTAAACAAGACAATTGCTTTTTAATATTGCCCTTAAATTGGTTATCTATAAGTTTTAAATTAAGTTGTTATTAGAAAAACTTGTTTGCCAAATAACAACTATTATAAATATTTATTATAAAATTTTAATTAAAAGGTTTAAATATAAATATTTTAATTTGAATTTTTCATTATATAACATTTCATTACATTACATATTGTAGTAAGTGGTAACTTCGATTATTCGGTTAATTTTATCATCGGAAAAGTTTTAAAAATTTCTTCTGTAGTTGTTATATAAGTTACCTGAATATGTGCTCTATTTTAGAATACATGTTGATACATTTCAACAAGTTAATGGATGACAGAATGTTGCATCTACTGTCCAAGAAATCCTTAGTCTGACTGGTAGCTGAATAGGTAGCGCAATTGCATCTGGTTCTCAAATGTTCGAGGTCATAAATTCCTCTTTAGACATGGATGTTCGTCATGGTTTAAAAACTAATTCAATTTTCAGTTTTCGTAATCTAAGGAGCAATACTGACTAAATATCAATTAAATGGGATTTTTTTTTCTTCTAGTAAATATTTAGAGGATGCTCATTATTTGTCTTTTACCATATGTAAAATTGTAAGCAAATATTCATAAAATGTATTTCTTGCGAAGTTTTATATTTAAAATGAAACTTAAATTAATATGCGATGAAACAATAAAATGATTATTAAACTTATTCTTTTTTGCTTTTATCTTAACAAATAAAAATAAAAATCCTTGCTATTTCTAAAAAAGTTTAACAGTCGCTTATTCGACTCTAATTTTGATTAATAAAAGTAAACTTGTCATGAACGAAAAAATTTAGGTAAATGTTTTTAAGGATTTATTGCTTGCAAAGCAAAGGAACTCTTGAAAGAATAGTGTAAATCAGAATTTATTTTTAACTATGCTTTAAAGTGAAAGTAATATGTCTGAAATATGAGAATATTTTTCTCCATGTTTAAAATCCTTCGAAGCAATGAGTGAAATATATGTTGTAGAACATTCAAACCACCAATTTTTTTAAGCCCATGAGAGTCTGGAAGACATCGAAAGAAAATTTCTAAGTCATCAATAAACTATGTTTTGCTCAATCTATTCTCAATTGGATTGCAAAAGAATGAATCACTACACCTTATTTTGCTTCTCTTGCACATCGTTCTTCTCCGTTACTTTTGAATTCCTATAAAATGAAACTTTACAAAACTTATGATTTCAGATTTTATTCTTCATACATTTCGTATAAGCATCTATAACTGAAAGGGAAACTACGAGCTTTTTTGAATTTGTATCATCTATAATGAGATTTTATTTGTGTTTTTCCATTACACTTTATTTAATATCGAAATAAACAATTTTAGCTTCTTTCATATATATATATATATATATATATAAGGAGGAATATAATATAAGTTCTCTGAAAGATAAAAGACTGAAATTATGTAAATATTTGTTTCAAAGTTTTGACATTCAACAATTTATCATTGTAAATTTGATAACAGCAATTATGAACTTTTATAAAATTTTGGGAGCTAAAGTTTAATATTAGGGCATTGTTAATAAACTTTATATTACTAATTCATTATATTGAATTTTCATACATTTTCATTGGTTTTTTTAATAATTACTTTTAATATTTAATTTTGAGAATTTATTACTCTAACCACAAATAAAATAAATTATAATTTTTTATGAATTTGTCATATTTCCCAAATAATTTATATTTTCTCTTTAAAAATTTGGTTTAAATGCATAATTAATTGCAGAAGGATAATGTGTTTGTGTGCCTGGTACGTAAAATATAATGTTCAGCGTTTTTAATTTAATAAATTGTGATTGAATAATACAATCTGTTTACTTTTTCTTGGGAATATTCAGTGTTTAAGTCTTAAATATCTTATTCGAATCTTATGTGAAATACAAGAATATTATGAAATAGATTGTCTATCTATTTCATTGAACTGGAATATTTTTTGTAAACATAAAATCACAAATCAAAGATTTAAAGTAAAAAAAAAATTGCTTGCTTTTTTATTCTTTATCTGAGACATTAAGTGACAGAAACTTAATATATCTCACATAAAGAGCTTTTTTCACAAATAATTTAACTAAATATGATATAAGACTTTTTCTTAAAAATATTATTCATTGTGATATACATAGAATGTTTCAACAAAACTCTCATACTTTTAATTTGTTCAGTTTAAGTTTTCAGTGGAGAAATATGTTTATCGAAAATTTATTTAAACATTCAATTCTACAATAATTTCCATTTGTTCCTTAATTTTGTTTGGATAAGAGACTGAAATAATATATTGTGTTCATTATTTCTTATGTAAGCAAGATAAGTTTTAATTATTAATTTTTACAAAGTTATAAAAAAAGACTAAAATTGCGTGGTGTTGAAGCATACCTTTTAAAAAGCATTTTCTTTCTATTAAACTTTATAATGAGTGTTTAATATTAAAATAGAAAATTAATCAGTAAAATGTTTACACAAGAAATTATTTTATATAATATTACTATTTATTGTTTTATTCAGCTTTAAGATATCCAAAATATTTGAAACAATTAATTTTATGCTCATTAAATTCAATTTGGTGTACGTGCTTCAGGTTTTCATTATTACTTAAAATATTAAATATTTTGAATAAGAATTATTTTTTTTAGTTTATCGATATTATTAAAAAAATTTATTTTTAATAAAATGTAATGTGCAAGTGAAAATGTGCGATTAAATACATTAAATATGATACAATAATTGCAACATTTACTATATAGTAAATTATAATGACATTATATATAGCAAAAAAATCTATGAAACTAAATAATCTGAGAATAAACGTTATAATAAGAATTTTTGAAATAGAGTTGAAAGAGATTTTAATAAGAGAGAAAGCGAAAATGTCACTTTTTATTATTTTATCTTTAAGTTCCCTTAATCAAAATAAACTTTTCCCTGTAACTTATCGTAATTATTCAAGCATTTCTGTAGAAAAATAACCTTTCATATTAAGTCTACTTGCAAGATTAACATAGTTTTACTTATTATTTACCAGTACATCACAAATATGTTAACATTTTTTTGCTAATTTAATATATAATTAACACATAAACTTTTTAATCCTAATTTTACTGAAATTACAATCCAAAATTTTAAAAATATTTATTGAATTTCATTTTTTTGTAAAATAATTAATTTTTGCAATTGTCATATTATTATAAAATGTATACCAAATGAAATTTTACAAATTAGGCTGCAATTAAGTTCTATCAATATTACTGAGAACTAATTTATTTATTTACTATACAAATTATGTTTAAAAGATAATTCAGAAGTATACCCAGAAAGAATTGAGAATTATAGTTCAGAAATATATCCAATAATGTTCAAAATATAACTATAAAGTTTATGTTAAAAGCCTTTCACTTTATTTAAATTGAAAAAAAAATAATTGTATCATAGTTAATAAAAGATATCTTATTTCATATAAAATACATCTAAATATTAATGAAAATTCTGCATTACAATATCTAAATCCATATGATCAAATGCTATAAAATTTTTAATAATTATTTTCTAGTTAAATAAATTATGCTTAGATAAAATGAATTGAAATAATATTTCATTATAGAAATTTTACTAAATTTAAAAAAAAAATTTAGTTTATAGAGGGAAGCCAAATTTGTTGATTATTATCAATCATAGACAAATAGTACTCATTAACTAACTTGTCAAGCTTTAATTAAGATACTTTATTGAAGTGACTCTTATTATAAATTAGTATGGGATCTAAAATGTTATGAAAATTATGCTTATATAACTAGCTATTTCTTTACAATCTATTTCAATTGTTAATGTTGTTGTAAAGAGTACTTCAGGTCAAAGGGATAGCTCTGAATTAGATTAAATAGTGATTTAGTGCTTTTTAAGAGTAATGGTTTTAGATGTGATACAAATATAAATTGAAAAGTTTGTTTGTCAAGTAATCTCCAACTCAGTATTTAATTGAATATATATATTTTTAAAAAATTTCTACAAATTCTATAGATACATTTGTTTAAACAATTGTTAGGTATTTCTCAAGCAGTTAATACAAATATTGTAATAAAAATATTTTTGAAGTGCAGTTTTTAGAATATAACTTTTTCCCCTAGATTTTTGTAAACTAAATGTTGTGTTACTTCAATTTTTTTTCTTATGAGTAGATATTTTATACTTAAATAGACAATTGTTATTTCATATAAAAAATTTTATTGAATATTCTAGAATAAATTCAACTTTTTTACACTCAATGATAAAAAATATTTCAAAATTTTTAATTCTTCTAATATTTTAAAATTTGGAAAGTTAATTTGATAAACATCTCTCAAGCAAAGTAACAAAAATAACTTGTTTACTTATTTATGAGATTGATTTCTCAGCTATATTTATAAAACAATGTAAAAGAAAAGGGATTCCTTGCATAAAAACTAATGATGTATTAATTTATATTGTTATTTTTCATTTTTATATTATCTCTAATATTTAAGCATTATTATATGACCGCGCTTAGTTAAAAAGAAAAAAAATTTAGACACCAATTTGTTTTAACATATATGTCAGTTTGCTCATTTTTTGAAAAAAAAATGCAAATAGCTTCCTTATTCTGTCAAATTAGACCTATTAAGATTTGTATTCGTTAAATGAATATGGCGCAGCTTGTCTTTTTTTGACCTTGCGCCACAAAACCCAACCAACCAATCGTTAAATGAATATAAGTATTTTGGCATCCATGATAGAATTAAGGATTCCTCATGTCATTAAAAAACATTTGTAAAAGAGACATTGCGATTAGTTTTCGGAAGATGCCCTATGTATTATGGTTTCTATGTTTCTATGATGTACCCTATGTTTGAAAATTTTCTGTGGCAAATATAAGCAGCATATAAGTAAGAATTATCGGAATCCTAATTTTAATATCTATGGTAATAAAAAAATAATTTATAAGTGTTATATGAAAGAATTCTAATTATGCCATTAAAATATATTCCTATCCTATAATAATAGAGATTCAAATAATTTTTCATCATAAAGCTGAAATTGCAGATAAAGATATAATGTTATAAAAGATTCAATCAGAGTTGATAATTATTTGAAATAATTTTTAAGAAGTATTGGATATATATATTTTAACTTTAATCTTGTAAACACATTCTTGCCTACTTTTGTTCATTTTATACACAACATAGATTGTTTCAAAGCTTCCAACAATTTTAAGAAAAAAATAAATACTTTATAACTAATGATAATTTATTCTTCTTCAAACATTTTCTTTAATAATAAATGTGATACAAACACATTAGTTTCTATGTCGGGGTATATACATAAATGCATATATATGTATATAAAAATTTGCATCTGTGTATGTATATCTGAATAAAAAATTATTTTGAACAAGTGGAATATATTTAAAATTTTGAAATCATT
This sequence comes from Latrodectus geometricus, assembly GCA_026290005.1. Taxonomy (NCBI): domain Eukaryota; kingdom Metazoa; phylum Arthropoda; class Arachnida; order Araneae; family Theridiidae; genus Latrodectus; species Latrodectus geometricus. The sequence goes on along the minus strand of JAPDSC010093491.1, from coordinate 3,816,362 downwards.
AAACATTCAACGATATAACAATAAAGACATATACAAAAACTTATCTAAAAGCTTTAATAAACTTAACTAAAACTATATAAGCTAAAAAACTTATCTAAAACTATATCTAAAAACTTTAGTTTGTGTTTAAATGGTCAATAGTTTTGAAGTAAGATTTTATATTTTTATCTCACAAAAATTCTTTCTCAGTTTACCCGCATATTTTTTTGATATCACCCAAACCATAAGGATTTTACTAAAAACAGGTTTATTTATATATTAAAAATAGAATTAATTTTGAAAATAAATACATTTTGAAGTAAAAAAATAATAAGTAAGTGGCTTTTCATCAGCATACTTTTCATTGTTATACACAAACTAGAAAAGTAATGCAAGTAATTTTGTTCTCCGTTTCTTTAAGCCATTTGCTCTATATAATTTAAAAGCATCTTATTGTTATATTAAAGAGATATATTGAAGTTATTTAAGACAGAAAATATTTTCATTACTAGAAATATTTTTTACAATAATACAAAATATATTATATATATTATATTTAATAAAAAAATTAAATTTATTTTTTATATATATATATATATATATATATATATTTATTATGTGTAATTAAATTTAATACTAATATATTTTCAAATATACCTATATAAAATAATTTTAACTAATTATTTTGTATACAAAATAATTAGTTACTAATTAATTACTAAATTTAAAACCTATCTCAGATCAATATCTCAGAAAAAGAATTGGTAAATATTTGAAAAAAAATGTAAACTAAAATATGTCTCTTAAGGAATTCATTTAACTTTGCAATTATCAATTCAATTTCAATTTAAGATTTAATTTGCGAAACTAATATTTTATTTTGAAGAAAAATGTATCTCTTTAGAAATTTCTATTTAATTATTAATTTAATAACAAAATGGATTCATGAACAAAGGACTCATGATTTCTGTATAATTATTTAACATAAAAGAAAAATGTATTATCTAAATTAGAATTACATATAGAATTTCATAACAACTGACAAACAATCAAGAGAGCTTAAAAACTCCATTCAATATTTATCAATGTACAATTTAAATAAAATAAAACAAAGTATTTTTGTACTGACACATGTAAAATATAGAAACTTTTAGTAGAAAGAGATCTCATAAAAGAAATGTAAATAACTGTTAACTCTTATATTTCATAGAATTTATATAAAAGTTATCATAAAATTTTATGAAATAAGGAAACAAGTCAGGTAATGCTTATCTTTTTGCATAAAGATTTTTAAAAAATATCTTTATAGAAGTAAAATATTTTAAGTTTTTATATGATTTTTATATTTACTCAGATTTCATTCTAAAAGTTAATTTGGAAGTAAATTGACCTTTTCGTGAAATTTGAGGCGTGTTTTTGACACCCTAGTATTCAGAATCTTTCTTCCGAATACTGGCATAGGGAAAATATGCGTCCTTTGTGAAAGGATTTTCTGACAACAGCTCAATGGCGCCATGCATTTTCATGCCCCTAGGCGACAAAGATCTTTCTTGTCCATTGGAGACACAAGCTTCAGCTCAATTGAATTATTTTCAGCTACTTGTCCAGTGAATACCGAACACCGTGTTCAAATCAGATATTTTCTACAAAAGGTTTGATTGTTTTACTTTGTTCATAAACAAAAAGAAATTAACTTCGAGTGAAATACAGAAACTTTAAGGATAGAAAATAAAATAACTGTTGTATATTTTTTATTAACAATAAAATAATTTCTCTGAAGAAATTTGATGCTCTATTTTAATCTATTATGTATTAAATAACATTTTATTTTAGTTTTGACGTTTTATATGAATATATTACGCGTATTGTGTTAAACAAAATTTTTTGTGCTTACATTTTCAACTGAAGCAAACTAAATAATCTTTATTTCAAACATAAATTAATTATTAACATGTTATTGTTATTTTATTTCATCATAATTTGAATCAATTAAAACTTAATAATTATTTGTTCCCTAAAATGAACTATACTTATATTCTATTATATATTTATTTATAGATTTTTTATAGAACTTAAAATTAAATTAATATTAAATTATAAATAAGCAAAATTTATGGAAACAGTATGTTACTTTATCACAGCTTTCTTTGATAGATGTAAAAATAAATCAGTATAATATTATTCCTTATTTATATATTCTTATCATTCTCAAACGTTATTACATACACACCCAATAAAATATATTATTAAAATTTTACATAATTTTTTTCAGTATAAATGAAAAAAAATACTTAAAAAAATATTAAAAAATAGGTAAATAAGTATTTTCTTTCTTACAACCACAATACCGAAATACTTGCTTCAAAACTTTAAGAAAACTTTATTACATCTGTTGTTTCTCTTTTAACCTATAATGCATTTTAACATTCTTTAAAACATTTTACATTAATAAAATAGTAAATAAATTTATATTACACTTTTTAAAAGATTAAATATTATTTGATAAAAAAAACTGTATTGCATTTACTCTCAACAATTATTTGATTGCACAGATAATTTTCAAATTCAATAAAATATTTTTTTTTAAATAAAAATGATCTTTGTCTCTAAGATCACAACTGAAAATATAATAATGTCTTTTTAAAATCATTTATAAACATCTCATATTTTGTTAGATATCTATATATCCTACAAAATACCATGCCTTTAAGCTTCATTTAACTCTTCTCCTAAAAGTAATTTCCTGTATAGAAATAATATATATAGACAACGAGCAATATTTTGATTAAGATAATTATTATTTTATAAAATTAATAAGTTGCTTAGAAGTAATGATAAATTTTTCATTTAATATGGCATCGTAAAAAATTTAAATAATTTTGCAAAATCATAAATATTTTACTCGAACTCTTTCCAACACAGATTTGTTTCAGAAATTGCGATTCTATAAGTTATAGCTTTTTAAATTAAATACAGTCAAGTTTAACAATAACAGATTAAATATAAGTAAACTAATTATTTATTAAAACAATAAAAATATTTAAAAACTTATAAATTAAGATCAGTAATCTAATGTATTAACTACTTTATTTTCATCTTTCCATGTTCTATGATATAAATTAGAAACTATTCTAGTTAAAATTTATGTAAATATTCCCTTATATGATAGTATACAGTAATGCAATGAAACAAAATATCTTACGAAATTTGAAATCAAAATTTAGTATAAATCAATGTTTGTGGAAGTTAACCTTACAAACCATTTATTTTGTCTCTTCTCTAACTTAAATCATTCCATTATTGTATTTTTTTCAATTTTTATAATTTTCTATTAAAGTTTATTATTTTAGAAATAGAAAAGCTTGGTCAATTTAATTTTTGTTTAATAAAGAATTTTTAATGCTATTAAGTTTTAATAACAGTAAGTCATTCTAAAGCTGTAAACATACACTAAGACGAGAATGTTTGAAAACTGGGGTATTAATAATTTTAAAATAATGAAAGACAGTCTCTCTATACTTTTTTAAATTTGTAATTTTTTTAATGTAAACTCTTCCTCTAAAAGTTTGCTTCGATCAGTGTAATAAACTTATATTGATTTTTCTCATTAATGTCATCGTAGTAGGTCAAAGAGGCAGAAACCCATTTCTGTAAACGCGAGCTCACCATTTAAACAATTTATAAATGATATTTTTTATAATTAATAAAAAATATCATTTCTTATCACTTCGAAGAAATAAATGGATTGATCCATTTATTCTTCGCAAAAATAGATTACCGAAGTAATTTGAAATTGGTAAATATAATTTTAAATGTCTTAAAAATACTTTAAAAACAATTGTTATTCTCAAAATTTTGAGTACGACCTTTACATAATTTTCTAAACGTAAATTTTAAAATGTTTTAAGATTAACCTCTGAACCGGCTATCACGAGTTAACTCTGGCAAAAAATTCTGTGCGTTTACCGGCTTTCCCGAGCCCCTTGGTAGGGGCAACTGGCTTCATTGCAATGCTTCAAGTTCAATTCCCAGAATAGACGGATTGCTATGAATTCGCAATTTGGAAACTCACTTACAAAATGGTTACGGTTGATTTAACTAATGCGAGCGTAAATCGAAAGAGCTGAGAGATATTTTCAAAAACAATTTTCAGAATCCTCTGCTTCAAAGAAGCACTAGCTTTATTACTACGTTTTATTTTTCTATATTTATTCTCATTTATATATTCACTGTTAAAAACTATATAATTATTATTATGACAATTTATAAGATATGTATATAATACTAATTTTATTTTATTTATTTTTTTTTTTTTTGATAAAATTAATTTTGAAATTAAATTCTTAGTTTTTGTGTATAATATAATTTTTGCTTAGTTGTAAACTTGATAGTGTAAAAATATATAAATATGTGAATTCATGATAAGGTTAAAATATAAGGATTCAATATTATTTCATTTGTTCAGAAATATGAAATTTTAAGAAGTTAGAAATTTTTTATTAAATTTAATATTGTTAAAATAGGTAATAAATTGGGTGTTTTTTATTTTTTAACTTTGTAAATGAATTTAGTATTTCAAATAATTCTGCATTGATTTTTCTTACATAATTCTTTTATATTTACATTTTATTAGAATTAGATTATATATTTTGCTCTGCAAATACTTAATATTTGTGATCACTCAGGTTTTAATTAATTTCCCATTATACCAATTTTCCTTCAAAAAATGAATAATTTGTTAGTAAAATTATCATTTTAAATGCTTATAAATTTTAATAAATGATCTACAAAATTGGAAAAACCTTAGTTTTTAAAAATAGGTTTTTATATGAATAAAACTATAAAGCTTACTTCACTTTTTGTCGAAATATAAAAAATATAATTGCAAAATTAATTATTCTCTCTTCTAAAATGAATGGTAAAACTTAAAATATGTAAAATTTTAAGATTCGAATGTAATTAGTATATTTAAATTTTCTTCAAATTGAAAATATTTTCATAGAAAAATAATATTTATGGAACTATTCATAATATACATATACATTTATGAGAAAATGGAAATAAGGTATTGGCATGATGCATACATTTACTGAAGACATTTACAAATATTATAAATGAAGATTGCAAATTTATGTTTTAATTAAACCTTCAAAGTTTATTATTTATTATAATTATAACAACCAATTAAAAATATGAAAAAACAAAAGTTATTAAACAATCAAAACATAAATCTTAACATAATGAAATTAATTTTATTTCTTTATCATAATATCTCGTTAATAAATTTGAATTAAATATTCAGATTTAAAAAGTATGGATTTAAAACAATATTAGTTTTCTAAAATGTACAGAATTTTCACCATTCTCTTTAAGGGGACTCATTATTTTTTATTCTGTGAAATGAAGATAATTTGTAAACTATCAATCAAACGTCATATTTCAGACTATATATTTAATTTTTCAAATTTAGATAATATGTAATATCTTTTTTACCCATCCCAATTGTATTTAATTTTTTTTTATGTTGATGTTATATTGTTTATGTGCAGAATGTTTTATAGTAAATAAAATCTTTAAAATAAACCATTTGCATTATATTTTTTGGATACCTGCTTTTAATCTTTCTCTGAATTCACCATTTGTTATCACTTTCATTTTATAGCACCTATTGTCTAGAGAAGGCAAAATATTTCATGTAAAACTAAGTTTACTGTGTGAAAAAGTGTGATATTGTGTGATATATTCTATATTAAATATTTAATTATTAGATAACTATTGTAAATAATAGAATTAAAGATTCTCCTTTTATATTTTCGCTTTGTTTCTCCCTTTGAAAAAACAATTCATTAGAGATATAAACGGTTTTTAATATTTGTGCAAAACAAATCAAGAAATATATTAAATGACATATAATAACGACATGGATTCTCGTAAGGAACAATATTTTTCATTTAATTAGAAACAGAAATCGTTTAGTACAAAGAATTAAATATGAAAAATTTGCATTCACAAAATTTTTCACCAAAAACTCATCTAAAGTCAATAATTTACAATATACTCTGAAGTCCATTGTTAGACAATTAAGTTAGCTTTTTATATTTTTCAATTATTATAAATATGCAATTATGTCAATATTTTTCAGTTTGCATGTATTAAAACAACATAACCATTTCTTTCAATGACTTTGAAAATTATTTTATGATTTTAGAAACAAAGTGTTGATTTTGAAAAGTATCTGTAATGAGTAAAAGCAAAATATAGACAGCAAATTAACTACTTATAACATCTATTTAAAATTAGCACAAAAATAAGTATCGGGAAAACATCAAAAATAGTTTTGTTTTTTTTTTTTACTTTATTCAAAATAAATGAACTAAAAATAAATTTCCTGATAGTAATTTTCAAATAATTTAATAAAGTTCATGTTTAATGTATAAAAAATATAATATATAGGGACATGTCGACATTTTGAGCAGAATATAATAAACTACTAGCACATTGTGGTTACTTCAACTGATTGATGACTGACTCCCTGATGATGGACTTCCTGGCTGTAAGTGTGATTATTTTGAGGTGGTCTAGGGTAAAGCGGAAATACGTTCCATCAAAAGTTAGAGGCTTTTGTATTCTTGAAAAACGCTAAAAAGTTGCATTGCAGTGAAAGCCGAAACTATGTTGCCACCACGAAGCAAAAATGAAGCACTTTCTTCACCAAAACCCAGACGGTTAAGGGGTTAAAACATTTGAATGCATAATAGATTTAATTTTCTTACAAATATTAATTGCAATTTATTTTGTTTTATTTGCTGATTCTAAATATAATCTTTACTTCATTTTTTTATTTCAAAATTAAATGAAAATATTTTAATTTGAAAAATTTATTTCATAAATAGTTTATAATGAATCTATTTCTTTCTTTCAATTTAATGGGATGTTGTTTACTGTCTATACTTTCAGGTTTCGTGTTTTCTGGGAAGAAAATATCCAATCGATTTTGTAAGGATTTCAGACTGGTTAATATCGGTGGGAGAAAAAACCATCAGATCAATAACCTGAAAAGTTATCTCTTATTGATTTTTAAAGCAATGTTTCTTAATCAATTTTTATAAACAAATGCTTAAGCACATTTTTCTGTTAAACATTTTCACAATTTACTATACAAATTAGATAAAAGTAATACAAAATTAAGCAAGCTATTTTTATTTAATATTCCTGTACTCCATTATTTTTATAGTATTTTCGATGCACCATCAATGATTGAATACAATGCATATTTATAAGGTAAATGAATGAATTTTGTATTTTATAAAGATATATGGGATAAACTTCAGATGCATTTCAAACGGATGGGATGAACCATTTTGTTTATAAAGATGGTTCATCTTTATGTAATAATGATATTGTATAAAATAACGATGGTTCATATTATAAAAAAAAAAGATTGAAATTTATGTCACTAACTAAAAAAACTGAATTGCTTAAATAGATCTAAAATTGAATTTTTTATTTAGTTTAACTTTACTAACTCAAACCTTTCTTTAAAAACAGATAATCTTTCCAAGTGAATGTTTTCATTTGTAGGTAATATAGAAAAATTAGGAGTGTTACTAAATAATATCATTTGTTAATTTCAAGATGTCCATTTGTTCAATACATAAATGCTGCCATTGATTTAGTAATTTCAAATTAAAACAAATTAAAAAATTTATATTTCATCAAAAATTACAATTTTCATATATTTTAAGAAAAAAAAACCTTAATGTAAAAAAGATTTCTCCGCAAATTTAAATTATTTAAAAAACAAAACGGGCTAACTATGTTTGAAATAGTTTATAAAATCTAAAAAAGGTTTTATCACTTCTAAGTGAAATTTTCCGTTCTGTAATGATAGTAAACCATAAAATTTTTACTGAGTAATCACAAGAACTTTCAAATTCTGCTAAAAAACATTACGAACAAATAGGAAATTATATTACATGAGGTTTCATTTTTGTATTTCTTTTATGAAGATTTTTTTAATGAGTTTCTATTATTTTTCATTTAAGTTGATTTTGAATATTAATTTCTAAATAGAATTTAAACATTCTCAGTAAATTTTACTTCTTATTTAAGCGCGTTTAAACTTACTGCTTTTAAAACTGAACACAAAAATTTATATTCATATTTATTTCTAACAGAATGGTGTGCATATATCTTTCACACTTTCCAAAAAACCTCTACACATAATAAATGATTTAAATTCTTTAATATCTTAATCTAATTTATTATAATTTGGAAGTTCATTAGTTTTCATTATTGGTAGTTTTTCTATAAATTTGCTAACCATTTTATTCCTTTTATAAATGATTCAATTCCTGTACAAAATATTTTTTAGAAGTGCGATATAAGTTTTATTTAGGTTTTGTATGAAATAATAGATTTTTTTTTAAAGGATTAGATAGCAGTAAACTTTCACTTCAATAATAAGATTTTTTAAAATTTTTTTTTATAATTTATGATGACTTAATTCATGATAAAAGCCAAATTAATATATAAAGAATAACAAAAGGCTACGAAGAGTAGTCAGACTGTATTTCAAATTACTTTAACTGTTGAGTTATATTGATTCACTCGATAATCGTTTATTTTTTTATTTCAATTAACTCAACTGTATAATCAATTAATTTTTTATTTTATTTTGTAAGCCAAATTTTCATAGATTTGTTTTAAAAAAAATTGAAGAAATTATATAAATTTATTTCGTTGCAATTTTTTTTAAATATAACTTGAACTCTCAAAATAGTTTTTTAAATAAAATTAAAAAATAATAATTTGAATTTAATTCCTACATGAAAAGTAAATACAACTAGATAAAATCAAATATTATGTAACTCAGTAAGATCTATGTAAATAAAACCCTTATTCTGTTTCTCCACCGAATAACTCTCAGCTGCTGAACTGAAAATGGTTTACAAATGGAATGAAACTTATGTTAGGATAATGGCCTCTGGTCTAACATAAAATATAGGCTGTGTTTCATTTTGAAACTTTGAAACGGCGTTTGTAATTAATTTAAATCATAATTAATGTTGATTTGAGTTCCCTGTAAAGTAACTTATTCCGCAATGTAATTAATTTAAACGATTTAACACCACTCCTACTAGCTTGTGGAAAGCGGGGACTGTTCTTCCCCCTTTTTAATCGTCATCAATTCAAAACTGCTGAAAATAGAGGAAAATATGCACGGCCTTCTTAGAAAAATATGTGAGTGGTAGAGAAAAATACATATGTTACACCTTCATATATAAAATAATTCGTTATATGCACTGTTAACTTTCTGAGGACTGTAAAATCCCTTTTATTAAATGAATACCTTTTAATATATAAAATATCGTTCATTAGGTAAAAAATTGATTTCTCATTCAACTTACATACCTTAGAAATAAGTGGTAAATGATAAAAGAATTTCAACATTTCTGAATTCTATCGCTATTACAAAAATTTATCAATCTCTCTCCTCTCTTTATTTACTTCATATAAAAAGTTTTAAGGAAAGTCAGATGATTTCAAACTTCCATTATATAAGAGGTGTCATATTGCCTGCTCAATAAAAGTTTATCACATGATTCATAAGTCATATTTGTTTGATTTAATAAGAAATGATATTAGTTTGGAGAAAAAGAAATCCATTATTTTTACGTGAACTTTTTGTAACTTCTTTCAGATTCGCTTTGTAAAAAGGTTTAAAATAGTTTTCATGTAGATTTTTAGGTCTTGTGCGAAGCTACGACTGCTGACATGCTGTCAAGTTTGATATTTTTTTTATATTTTATAGACATTCTTGACGATTTTGTATCCATGCGAGGTGCATCTTTAGCATCCAAATACCCAAACGGAATCAACGAAACCAAAATTGTGCGTAACTGGTTCTTACAGTCATATATAGGACGATAAACACCTTTCACAATTTTAGCCACCTGGTTAGCATTTTCGCCATTATAAAAGAAAAACTAAAGTGTACCAAATTTTCTGTTTGTTGTCTTCTATTTTTAAAACCTTTTACTCGTAACTGAATTAATCAAACAAAAAACCGCAAGAGAATAATTTAGTATGAAATGTCACCTTTCCAATGAGCATAAACTTGAAATTATTTGATAGATACCTCACGAGATAGCGATCACTACAGACGTCTACCAAAAAAATAATTGATAACTTTTTCCCCAAACTAATATTTAAATAAACTTGAATGTGTGATTAGAAAAGTTTGATGAAAATAAATAAATTGTTCAAAATTGTGTATCATTTCAAATTTCAGATGACATTTACTAAGCAAATTGCTTATTATTAAGTAACATAGATTTATATCTTAAGCAGTTATTATTAATAAAGGAAAACTAAAAAAATTTTAAACGCAATAAATTTTACCAATTAAATCCCATATATTCATTCACTACTATATTCTTGAATTGTTAACGTTAATTTATGAATAATATGAAAAAAGTAAAATCTTAGTAAATAAGTGTTTTCATTCATGTTTCTTTTAATATGTTAAAATAAAAACTTGCAAAATAAATAAGAATTCAGAAATAAATTCTTATTTATTAATGAATGATTGCCGACATCGAATCAATAAATTTTCGCAATCTTTAAAATGTAAGCAAAAGTTTTAAATCAAGTTTGATTGAAAATGCTAATTATAATTACGGCAAATCCCGTTATTGTAACGAATTCAGATTCTAAAAAAGAAGTTTTATGGAAAGAGGTTAATAGAGAAGCAGTAAAATTTCAAATAAATTTTAAGGAAAAAGTTGTTGTACAGCTATGTTAATTTAAACTTGAAATAAATAGAATGATTTCAAGAATTTGAAAGACTTGATTTTGAAATGATGTCTACCAAAACGTTTTCAAAATAAAATATTATGAAAGCTTTTGAATAAAATTATTAATTTTTTCTTTAATATCCAACATGCATCGTCTAGGATTAATCACATAATAATAAAAATTATGTTTACGATTTAACCTATTTATTAAATAAAAGTTATGCATTCTAAATCTAATTGCTTATATGGAATCAATAATTAACTGTGATATTCTGAGAATTCTGTATTATTTAACAAAACATTCAAGTTGTTGTCGCAAATGCAATGATTATTCAAGAACATGATTTTAGTGCAAGATTGGTTTACTTTTCAGCCTACCTGAAAATTGTAAGAATGATCGCATGGATGATGCGATTCATTTCCAACTGCAAATTGAAGACAAAGACGAAATCGAATCTTTCTGGTGAAGAAATAATAGAGGCAGAAAAAGTGTTGATCAAGGTTATCCAGTCCGAGTGGTGGTTGATGAACAAGGACAAATACTACAAGAGCATACAGTTCGTAGTAAAAGAAGATCTCTTACGAGTGAGAACAAGACTGGTACTCACTGACGAACCAGAAGATTTCACTTGTCCTAATGTATTGCCTGACCATCCTATCGTAAGACGTATGTTTGAACAGACTCATAAAGAAGCATGCCACAGTGGAGTGCAGTGTACGTTGTCTGCATTACGTAGAAGGTATTGGATTCCACGGGGAAGAAGAGTGGTTCGTGAAATTTTGTATCAGTGCATGTCATGTAAGAGGATTTCATCGAAGCAAGCTGATGTTGAAATATCGCCATTACCTAATATAAGAGTAAAGCAAGTATCAGCCTTTCAGATAACTGGTTCTGACTTGGCTGGACCCCTTTATTTGAAGAAAGGAGAGAAAGCATGGATGGTGTTATTCACTTGCGGTGTCTATCGTGCCATCCATCTTGAATTGGTAACCAGTCTCTCTTCAGAGTTATTTTTGCAAGCGCTGAGGCGCTTCATTGCAAGATGTGGAAGGCCATCCATTATGTATACAGACAACGGAACTAACTTCATAGGGGCAGCAAGATCTCTTCAAGAGTTAGATTGGAAGAGAATTCAAGAAGAATGCGCTCTCCATAAGATAAAGTGGCGTTTCAGTCCCCCTTCTGCACCGTGGTACGGCGGTTGGTGGGAGCGTTTAGTAAGATCTGTCAAGAAGTTGCTGCGTAAGACACTGGGAAGAGCATGTTTAACCTACGAAGAAATGGTCACTGTACTGCGGCATTGAAGCTACGATCAACAGTAGATCTCTAACCTACTTGACGTGCTATAAGAACGTGCTGGCCAGGTCATCAGCCGAACATGTTCCGTATCAAGGAAGGTCCGTACAATACCGGTAACATGCAGTCGGGCATTATCCTGATGAAACGTGGGGTTTCGCAGGGCTCGAATAAAGGGTAGAGCCACGGGTCGTAACACACCAGAAATGTAACGTGCATTGTTCAAAGCACCGTCAATGCGAACAAGAGGTGATCGAAACGTGTATCCAATGGCACCCCATACCATCACGCCAGGTGATGGGCCAGTATGACGATGACGAATGCACGCTGCCAGTGTGCGTTCACCTCGATGCCGCCAAACACGGATACGACCATCATGATGCTGTACACAGAACCTGAATTCATCTGAAAAGATGACGTCTTGCCATTCGTGCGCCCAGGTTCGTCGTTGATCACACCATTGAAGGTGCTCTTGTCTATGACGCAACGCCAAGGGAAGCCGCAGCCATGGTCTCCGAGCTGAGAGCCCATGCTGCTGCAAACGTCATCGAACTGTTCATGCAGACACTTGTTGTCTTCCAAACGACCCCGTTTCTTGACTCACGGCTCGTGACGTGGTTGCACAATCCATTACGGCCATGCGGATAATATGCCTGTCTTCTCGGCTGCTAGTGATAGGTGGCCGTTGAGATCCCGCATGGCGTTCCGTATTACCTTCCTGAACCCATCGATTCCATATTCTGCTAACAGTCATTGGATCTCGACCGACACGAGCAGCAATACTGCGATAAGATAAACCGCAATCCCGGTACGCTACAATTCGACATTTATCAAAGTCAGAAACGTGCTGGTACGCATTTTTCCATCTTACACGAGGCATCACAAGAACGTTTCACCAGGCAACAACGTTCAAATGCAATTTGTGTATGAGGAACCGGCTGAACAATTTCCTCATTTAAACACAATGTAGGTGTCGCTACTGGTGCCTGCTTTGTCTGAATGCGCTGAAAAGCTAATCATTTGCATATCACAGCACCTTCTTCCTTTCGCATAAATTTCACGTCTGTAGCATGTAGCCTTCTTGGTGCAGCAATTTTAATGGCCAGTAGTGTACTCATGTAACTAGAATTTTATCCAGTCGCTGTTTAGACATTCTTTATGTTTTAGATATTATTTCAATATATTTATTTTTAACAAATTTGAATATTTTGCGTATTTATCTTATTTTTTTCCTGTCATGTTTTCTTTTAACTATCAATTTAATGAGATTAATTTTTTTTTTACTTTATATTGTCTTCTTTTAGTATTCTGAATTCTCCTCAGGTGAAGGAAACAATTTATTTACGCAACGTTTCATTCATTGGATCTTTGTACAAATATGCTGAAAAAACTTTTCAATCTAGCTTTACTTCTCTTAATGAAAAAGGAAAATTTTATTTTTACTTTCATTTTTATGGTATTCTTTATTTCTTACAGCTATTATTATTTCTCTTTCTTACTACTTTTATAACTTCAATTCATATTTGATCACAATATAAACATTTTATGTTGAAAAACGTTTTTAATAAATTTATTCATACCCATAACTTAATTAATCAATTTATATTTTGATGTTACGTTTTTAATATTGTTACTTTTTAAGTAAACTATATATATATATTTTGTTAAATACATTTTTCTTCTACATTTAAGTAAAATATTCCATATTTTGATATTAGTTATGTAAACTGAAATCATATTTGTTTCTGAGGTTAGATCGTGAAGTTATTTTTTATACTTAAATGTTTTTTTAATAACTTATTTTAATAATAATATATATTTACACAAAATTGTATTTATTGATGAGAAAATGCTGAATCAAATCAATGAAGTTATTCGTGTCAAATCTTTTTTAATAAAAAATAAAAGGATACATAAATAACTTAGCTTAAAACTTTCTTTGTACACAACAAAAATATGACACTAGAACATATTCTAAGACCAAAACAACCCGCAAAATTATTAATCGTTATAAAAATTAAGAGAAACTCGAAACGGCAAAAATTAGTAGGTTAAAACACCAGACTAAAAATATCAAAAGTACACTTTATTGATATAATTGAATATATAATGCAAAAATTATAATTACATAAATCTACAAATATAAGAAACAATCCTTTCAAATTAAACAAAAAAAAATCAGAAGAGTTCAAAATAATATCACCTGTTGGTACGACATTGAAAGCACCATAAACAATAAGACATTGTATGGTATAATTATTTGTTTGATGAAATTTGTCAGATATGATTTTATGTTGCAAAATTTCTGATAGGATGCATCTAAAACTGAGAAAATAATATACTTGCAACTTAAGATAGTAAAAGAATAATTTCAATTTGTTATAGAAGAACAAAAGTATGAATGAAGTATAAACGCAGTTTTTCTTAAAAAAAATGAAAAAAATTGGCTATTTAATTAAAATAATGCGAGAGTCTTAATTATTATAAATAACTAATCCCTAAAATGTGAGTAATATATGTTTATTAAATATAAAAACTTTTCAATGGTATTATATTTGTAAATTTTTCAACATAGTTTAATCCTTAAAATTTACAGAATTATTTTAAATAAGCATGATTCGCACATAGTCTTTTATAAATATAAACTTAAATATCTCTTTTTTAATTTTATTTTTCTAAAATAATTAAAAAAATCCTCTTTTGTTAAATAATGATGAATAATGCTTTTTAGCTATAGTATTAAATAAGAGAATTAGTATTAAATTGAAGAGATTAGTTTGGTTGTGTGATGTATTATAACATTCAGAAAATACAGCAGCTCATTTCATTTTCTTTGATTTAATAAATTCATATATATGTTTGCTCTCATTTATAGGATATTTGTATGAATGCTTATATCGATATTCAATGTGCATGCTGAATTTTTAAATGTATCCAGATACGTATGCAACTGTGTGTGTGTTTCTATAAAAGATCAAAGCTGCAGGATATCGAAATTCACCTTTGAATACCAACATAAATCAAATACGTTCGTGGAAGAACATATATTTTATTATATTCTCGTATATTCAAACTTATTTGATTATTTTATTGTATTCTCGTACATCCAATCTCATTTAATTATACTCTCGTACATTCAAATTTATTTGATTATATTCTGGCAGAAAAAGCGTATCACAAACATTCATCAAAACTCTCTTGTTAAGGTCGGAAAAAAAGCCAAGGTTTACAGGGAGGCAAGTATATTGCTACACATTTTTTCTTCTTGCAGTTGAATCCACATAACGTATACTTGTTTTCAGATGGAATATTTATATTTATCTGTCTGTATTGAATTGATTGAGAATTGATAATAAGATAAGTAAAATCATCTTAAATTGTATTTTATCGTATAACACATTGATTTATATTGAGTACAAATAGGGAAAAATGATCTTTTTTTATTTTGTTTTTGAAACTTTAAATGCATTAATTGCCAGTGAATGAGTAGACAGGCGATTACTTTTCTTATAAAATCTTTAAAATACATTCTGAATTGTCTTCTGTTAAAACTAAGAGTATAATCATTTGGATATGCTTGATATTTTGACATTTTGAAAACTATTTATAATGAAAAATTCATTGCATGATTAAAAGCAAACGAAAAAATTTGCTATATATTACAAATCTCTATACAAAACTAATCAGTTTACAAAACTATACAAATCTATACAGTACACTATACAAAATCTACACAAAAATATGATAGGAAAAATGAAATTGCATTTTAATGTTTCCAAAGTTAAAACAAGTATTTTATATAAAGCTAAAATGTGTTGTACTTGAAACTACGTAATTAATATCTACGTATTTTGTAACAAGCATCATTAATAAAGTTAAGATTTTGTAACTGTGCTTTTCCTGTAAATTTGACTTAATGTGGGGATTTCAAGCAGCTTAAAGTTTCTGCATGATTTATTTTTTTTATTTATTTTTTTTTATTTTATTTATTTTTTTTTTAATAATTTGGAAGCTTTATTTATCTTTATGTATATATACCACTGTCAGTTAAATTATTAATGACTGCTGATTCTATGTGAATTTAACTCTTTTTGCTTTAATTTTGTTTTCAAATCTTTACTTAAATACAAAACACGGATAAAATCTATATCAAACCACAATAATGTATTTATGAATATAACGGATAAATTTTAATCAAAAATTAATCATAACGTTATTCCACATAGAAAAATTTAGTTCGAAAAAATCTTATTAAATATCAATTTTTTCTTCTATTGTTTGGAGGTATATCGATAATAAATGAAGTATATATATATATATATATATATATATATATATATATATATATATATATATATATATAGATCGGAAAACAGGAATATCAATCATAAATTTTAGTTACAATATACCTTGCCATTTCTACGAAAACATTAGGTTAGATTATATGAACGTTGATATTATTTATTAAAATAAACATTCAGTCTTCCTTTTTACTGGAAAAACTTTTACAAGACAAAAGGAATCCATCAAGACAAATAGCAAGATTATACTAAGAGGAAATCAATCTAAGAAATAAAAGATAACTGAAGTAAGCAAACATGTTTTTTCATTGCTTTTATTTTATATAGAAATTTTAAACTGATTAAAAACCGTGTTCGTTTCAAAAAGATATATCATGTTTCGCTAGCAATGATACTGAAGTGAATTTGAAAAATTGTTGGAATGGAAATCTTGTAGTAATACAATCACATGATACTAAAATGTTTGTTGAATCAAAGAGAAGTAAATCGTAATGGTTTTGTATGATATTTCACGCTAAAATACAAAACGATATGAATTACAATTATTGTGCTAGAATGTGAGGAAAAGGGTTAATATAATTACAAAATTTCACTAAATACTGCATTTGTACTTATTGTGTTTATGTGTCTTATTATTAATACAGATTCTCTTGATTTAATTTAATTTGTTCATTCAATTGTAATGCATATAATTGCTACATATGTAAGAAAAAATTAAAATTAATAAACTTGCAAAAGCAAAACATTCAGAAAATGTTACATGTTCGCTGGCAATTAAGTGACATTTCAAAAATACCGATAGTTTTTGCACAGCTTACTAATTTTGTAACAGTTAGAAATTGTAAAAGCAAAGAGAAGTCTAATTAAATTTTATGTGTGCAATTTACTACTTTAAAGTAAACATTTCATATAAAAAAATTAACTTGTTTTATATGTTTTAAATTTTGCTTATGACTCACAAAAAGCAAAATCATAAATGTAAATCAAATGAAAAAAATTAGACATTTAAGCACTTCAATTATCATATATTTTAAATATTTAGTGAAATAAGTGATAATTGGTTTAAGTAAATGGAAAACAATAATTTTAAAGCATCTTTATTGGTAACTTCATTTAAATAAGAACATTTCAATGCAATAATATATATCTGAAAAAAAAATTTATTATTGCGTTTAATCATAGTAATTTTAATTTCATAACATTTAAAAGTATATAATCAAATTTTGAACTAAATTCTATAACTTAAATAATAATATGCAGTCATAATTTTGCTTAAATAAAACAGCAACAAATATAATACAATACAAATTCAAACATAATAAAATGGCAAATTAAAATCTCATTTGTTTTATAATATTTTATTTATTAATACATCGAAAATTAGGAATCATTAAGATTATCTCAATTAAAAAATATAAAATATCTGCAGTATTTAATACTTAAACTATATATTTGATAATCTAAATTGCAATAAATGCAAAATGACTGGTTCAAAAGTGGATATTCAGAACCATTATAAGTATAAACCCCAAATTGAGAAATCAACCTAAAAAATATTGAAATGAAAGCAAAAGTACTTAACTATTATGCCAAATGAAAAGAGATTTAAAATTTATGTGCAATCTTGCAGCTTTAATTAATAAGTGGGAATGAAATAAATTAATAAATCTTTGCAAAACTAAATGCAAATATGATATAAAAAAATTAAGAATGGAAAAAATATAACTGGACAACGAGGATAGATTGAGAATAGGGATACAGGAAACAAAATAAGGCAACCAATTCTGGAAGGCAATAGCAAAAAGATTTTTAAAAGAAATATTGATTCATTTCTGCTAAAATACACATTAAAAAATATTAATGTAAAATCTAATTAATTGTGAAAGAATATATACATGCAAAGCATATATAGTATATACAAGTAAAGTTCAGGGCATAAGAGATTTAATCCATCGTAATACTTATCCTGAAATGTATTTTTACTTAAACTAAATGAAGAGCAAATACATTTGATAAAAGGACTAACACATGAATAAAAAGACTAACATGCTTATTAAATTCATTTTTATAAAAAATATTTGGCCTACAAAATCTGAAATGAGGGTTAAATTCTGTATGAAACTTGTTATATATGTCTTAAAAATCAAAGTTGAAGTTACTCATTTGTAGTTGTTCTCGTGTGCCAGAGTAAAGCTGGCAATATAGGGCACTACTCCACTTTTCCAAATAAACCGTAATTTGGTGTGGAGTTCGAATCTTCAGTACACATATGCCATATCACACCACGACAAGCTGATTTACAGATCGGGCCACATTCTTCCCTCATCTCAGAAGAAGAAAGGACAAGGAAGAAATTAAATGTGTCCGTCGGGATTAAAACCCGAAACCAACGGCCTATGATTCTGGAATGCTAACCAATCAGCCATCGGAAAGCAAGCAACTCATTTTAGAAAGGTATTTAACACAAACGTATTATGGATTGAATTATTTTAGAAATTACTGCATCAAAAATGCAAGTTATTGTTGAATACGTATATAATATACATGCATTTAATCTGGTTTCGAAGTTTGATCCACTATTTTTAAATTGTTTCATGCATTCAATTTGTAATAATTACCAATATTATATAAAAAAAAATAATTATTTGCCTCATGCAAGACATTCAGTTTCAACAAATGCATTATATTCAATAAAATTTTTTAAAGGGGATGTAGATCTTCTTGTACTTTTTAAATGCAGTTTATATAAACAGCTAAATTATTTGTTCAGGTAAATTTAACAACTGATTTCTCTGGAAAATAAAAAAAAATCCAATGTGTTAATTGTCTTTTGTGGCACAAGGTCTAAAATGGACAAGCTGCGCCAAAAATTAAATTTTAAAGATATTTTAATGCAAAACCTAAGCTCAACGTTAAAAAGTTAAAACCCAAAAATATATGTATAAATTTTAATTAAAATTTGAATAAACTATAAATTTTTAAATAAATAAAATGAAAATTTTCAAAATTTAAATAAAATAAATAAAACCAGTTGCTTTCGAGAAGGCAAAAAGGTTTTTGTGGGGAGGCTCCCCTACTAAATCATGCATAGTTAAAATGCCTGTCTGAAACAGTTTAAAACGGTAAACATTAAAAATCAGGACATGAAATTAAAACATGGTAAACATATATGGCTAAAAAAAGTATATGGTTCATTACACGTCTCACACTTAGAAATAGACATCTGTGAGGGAAACGTGTGTGTCCGATACGAAGGCGATTTAATGCAACATCTGCTTTTCATAACGGTATAAGTGACGATGAGATGACGTATGGGAAAATGGGATCCAGTTTGTTGGAGACTTGCATATTTCACAACTCCTGCCTAAGAGAATAAATAAATTTTTAACAACCTTTCCCACGTCTATAACAGGGACAAATGGATGAAGTATAGCCGATGAGAGATATAGCAGCTGCATCAGACTTATCATTATCCTTGAGACCTACGTGGCTTAGGATCCAGCAGAATTTAATATCATATCCCTTGCCAGGAAGGGAATCAACAGTTAGAAAATTTTTTAAAACAACAGGATGATTATTAGTGTTCTAACTTTTCAATGCTTCTTATAACACTTAAGTTGTCAATATATATGCAAATTTTAGATTATTTTTCTGTATTCACGAGAAGCGCTTGGTAAAGTGTCATAACTTCAGCACAAAATATTGAACAGGACATATGGAGGTTGTAAATGTAACTCGCATTATGGAAGAAAAAGCCCCAACCAACATGTCCTGCAATTTTAGATCCATCCGTGAATACAGGCGTATAAGAGAAATACTGACAGCGGTGCGATGAGAAGAGCTGTTGAAAAATTGTTGAAGTTGTGTCCAATTTTCGAAACTGATTAAAATTATCAAGAATAAATACCTGTGAATATTTATTCTTCATAATTTTACTCAGGTGGATGTAAGAGTGAGTCCATTTTAATAAAACGGACACCACTTAGGTATGTCAAGAAAAAACGAGATTTAGTACGATTGAGAAATTGTTGGATGCAATAAGAGCAAGCATCATACAATCTCTTTAATGCAGGAGTAAAAGCCAAGGAACGTAAAGGGTGTTGTCGGTCAGACATGATCTTTGCGTAGTAATTGAGAGATAGCTGCCTCCGTCTCAGGTCTAAAGGCAATTCATGGCAAATCGCTTAATGACTCTGGATGGGTGATGTGCGGAATGCGCTTGAACATATTCTCAAAGAAGAGTGATGCACAGTGTCAGTCTGCGTTAAACTGAAGACTTAGCAGATCGATACACAACACATCCGTAGTCAATACGAGATAAGATGAGTGATTGATAGACTGAAAGGAATAATGTGCAATCAGCACCCCAAGATGTATTTGAAAGCACCTTGAGGATATTAAGCGATCACTCGCACCTCTTCCACAAATGTCATATATGCGTATTAAAGGTTAGTTTCCAGTCAAATATCACTCCAAAAAATTTAATCTGATTGGACCACAGGTATTGGAGTGTTGTTTAGATAAGTGACAGGATCATTATGAATGCTTGTTTTCTTGCAGAAATGGAAACAACAACTCTTGCTTGGAGATAAAGTAATATCATTCTCTACACACCGTTAAGCTATTTGATTAACAGATGCTTCTAATTGCTTCTCAATTAAACGCATGTGTGATTCTTGGCAAGATATTTGCCGGCCATCTACATGCACAGTGCCATTAACAGAAGGTGAAAGGTGATGAAGGATGCTACTTGCTTTATAAGTTAAAAAGTATAACACTTAAGATGGAACTTTGAGGTACACCCTCATATTGTATAAAAGTATTGGATGTAGATGTTCCAATTCTTACTTTAAAAATACAAGAGTGTAGAAAGTTTTGTGTAAATATCGGAAGATTACTCCTAAATCCATATCATGTAACGAACGTAGAATTCCATATCACCAAGTACGGCCGTGTTCCTTCTCGATGTCAAAGATAATGGAGACCAGAGGGTTCCTTTGCACAAAAGCATTGCTAATTTGGGTATCCAAATATGTATTTGGAGAATCGCAAAGAAGAGTGGATCTTCCTTTACTAATACCAGTCTGATTAATATGTACACATTTATTTTTTCTAACACAAAAACGAGACGGGCGTTGACCATACGTTTGAGAGTCTTACAAAGACACGTCGTCAGAGCTATTGGCCGATAATGTGAGGTTTTGAAAGGTCCTTACCAGGCTTAAGGATTGGAATCACTATTGTTTCATTCTAAAGTGATGGGAATTCATTTTCAGTCCAGATCCTATTGAACAAAAGCAATATTTTCTATAAAGAATCTGGACATAAATGCTGAATCATGTAATAGCTGATTCCTTTTGATCCTGGATATTATTGTCCTGCTTCAATGTTTTCTTCAATTCCAACATCCTAAATTCACAGTTGTAAGGAAAAGTTTCCCTGTGGTTGAAACGAATTGGTTTTGCTCAGCTCGACTCTTGGTACTTAAAAATGAAGGACTGTAAAAGTCGGTGCTTGAGATACTAGCCAACGTTTCAACAGGGACATAAGCTATATCTTTAGGAGAAGAGTAGACAGCAGCTACGGTTTTTAAAACAGGATTAAGAAATTCCGTATAAATTCCATAGGCAGCTTTCACACTTCTCCATAACTGCTTACTGGATGTCATAGATGTTATCGAAGAAACATAGCGAGACCAGGATTTCTTCTGACTTCGACGATGAGCTCTGCGAGCTAGTGATTTTGCTCTCTTAAACACAATATTCTCCGTTGTGCGGTATCTCCTAAACAACCCCCATAACTTCCTCTGTTTCTTGTAAGTATTTTGACATTCTTCATTCCACCAAAGTTTGCAACGCCTGTGTATTTTTGAGGAATATTTAGGAATTGCAGTATCTGCTAATCATATAATTGTTTCAGTGGCATTTAGAACGACCCCATTAATATTTTGGATCATGTCTATTGGGTAATCAACAACTGCAAACTGTGTTAATAGCATTCAATCTGCCCGACTATATACGTAAGTAGGTACTCGTTGCTGTACACTACTACAACCAGTCAGGGAGATGACGAATGGTAAATGATCACACTGTTATGTAGATCATAGCCCACAAGCAAATTTAACAATGACAGAAGTGGGGGAGGGGACAAATTGCTAGATCTAGAGGATGAAATGTTCTTGTGGGTACGTGGTCACTCATCGGCATTAATGAAACTGAGACAGTTATCAGTCATAAACTGTTCTATCTGATGACGACGAGAATTTGTATTACTACTTCCCCACAAAAAGTTATGGCCGTTAAAGACACCTAGTAACAAAAATGGTTTAGGCAGCTGATCCACTAATGCATCCAGTTCTTCTTGGTAGATTACATAATGTGGTGGCAAATACGAACAACAAACTGTAATCAAACATTTTGTGTGTATTCTCACAGCTACAGCCTGTAGAGTAGTATTTGATGGATGGACAGTGCAGGGGAAATTATTAGATGTTAATATACAGACTCCACCAGACACTGCATCATCATCACCACAGTCTTTTGCAATTAAATCCACGCAAGTTAATGTTATTCGTATTATTCAGAAAGGTTTCCTGAAGTGCAAAACAAGCGGGATTATGTGCTGAAATTAGAGACTTGATGTCATCAAGATGTGAACGCAAACCATGGTGGTACCAAAAAAACAAATGAATTCATTTTTTAAATTGAAGAGCTCCATAACTGGAAGGTGGCACTTCGGTCATATCCTCGAGCAGTATATCGTCATCCGAGGAATATAAGTAAACCACATAAGTCTCCAAGCAAGAGAAAGCATTACGTGTGGAAATGAGTGTTTTTTTTAGATTCTTTGTAGAATCTGCAAATTTAAAGGCTTTCTCCACTTTTGATTTAGTGAAAGGAGCTTCTTTAGAAAATGTAGATTATCTTAAATTTTAGTTGTTCAGATAATTAGGGTGAATTTAAAGGAGGGGACAGAAAAGAATTCAGTTTGAGTGCAACTTGATTTGGTGACTTTTCTGGCAGCAGAGGCCTAACTGACTCCAGATTGAGGAGTACGTAAAATGACTATTTTTCTCACCTCGGATATGAACATTTTTGTTTAACCTTTATTATTGTGATCTCTTTTTTCCACTAAATACTGAGTACAACGTCGAGAATAGGAGGGATGGTCAGCATGACAGTTGACACATGTCTCCTACGCTGTGCAGATTGTACTATCGTGGCCAACCACCTCGCAGTGAGCGTAGGTGAGTTTGTCTCTGCAAACATTTTTCGAGTGTCCAAAGCGCTGGCATTGGAAGCATCGAAAAGGATTTGGGATATAAAGCCTGATGGGTGAATTAATTTACGCAGCTTTTAGGTAGCGCCGAAGATCTGGAGTCCCAAATGTCAAAATCAGGTGTTTGGTATAAATTTTTTTACCATCCCGTCTCATTGTATTGCGTATTTCGCCATAGACTTTCTGATCTTGTATATGTTCCAGAATTTTTTTCGTCGGCGTATATAATAAACCCCTTGCTGAGATGATATCACATGAAAAATTAAGATTCCCGTGAGATGAGACAGTCTTTTCGATGTTATCCAGGGTTATCATACTTGCCAGAATTGCTGCTTGAGAATTGCTTTGATGCATCCTCGACAAGAAAGTCACTTGAGCGCATCCTCTGAACTTTCTTTACTTCCCTAACTATTCCCGATATTTCTTTTGATATTAAGAAAGGAGACACTGCTGTTAAATTTCCCTATTTTCTTTTAACTACAAAAAATTTAGGTTTCAAGTTTTCCCTTTGCTGTGCTCCCGGGGGAGAAAAGTAGAATTTTTATTCTATATTTATTTAATTTAAAAATTTTGGACCTGACTGCACCACCCACCACCGATTCGAACAAGGAAATGCATACTAGCTGCCCCAGTGCTAGCCAAATCCTATACCCTCACAGTACATCCCTGTAATGGCCTCCACCCTTAACGAGTTATCCAGCAAATGTAACGATCGCTTGGTTCATAATGCCGATTGATGTGCTGGGAACTACAGCACACTCCGTAACAGAGGCCAAAGCAATGTGTTGGTCTCTGGGGGCCTTAACTACCAGGACCCTCCTTTCCAGGGACACGGGTCTCCACGCACGGCAAACACGTGGGTGGTTTAGTCCCCAAGAGAAGCTAAGAGCAACAGAGCGGCCACAGCTTCTCAAGAGGATCCCTCAACCTCCCAAGAGGCAACCAACATGAGGGAGAAAAGGAAGGAAAAGTAGAAGAGAAGAGGAGAGAAGAAAAGTAAGAAGAGGACATATCATTAGGGTACCTCGGGATTGTAACAGCCATGTTTTCTTAAAGAAAGTAAGCATCCTGTGGTTAAAAGAAATCTAAATATTGATACAAATATACACTGTCTTACCCATATCAATTATACCAAAAACAATATTTGACATGTGTTAGATTTGATATATGTTACATTTGGCATTTCTGATAAGATGTAGTAGATACTAGATCAGAAAGGAATAGAATTATTTTTAATAATTAGTTTATTTTCTAGAGAGATGCAAGACTATCTAGAATCTCTGATTTAACAATAAAATTAAGATTGTTTTCAGAAAATGCTCTAGTTTAGAAATGGATTTAAGCATGCTTGTGAAAATATAAATATCTTCAAAAAATAATAGCACTGTCTAAGAAAATATTGCATTAGTTGGTAATGTATTAAGACTATGATTATATTTTGGAAGGTTAATTTAATACATTTTCACGATACAATTTTCTTGCATAAATATGTAGCTATTATACTTAAATCTGATATATATTTTTCTATCTGGATAAATTTGCTATAAATTTAAACTCTAAATTACTTAAAAGATTAGTATAAAAGTGATTAATATCCACATTGAATTCTGTCACAATATTTTTTAAATTGAATGCAAATGTACTAATATTGTTTTGATATATAGTGTTTTCAAATGATTAGTATTCTCTTCACTTTCAAAGTATAATTAGACATTAAATCTTTAAAATAAGTTAATTTAAATTTATGAAATCTTCTTAAATCATGTAATAGAGTAGAGATGTTACATTCTTAAAATATTGATAGCCAATATCTTCATAAATAAATTAAAATTATAGTATACATTTGCAGCAAATCAAAACATCGTAGTGTTCAAAGTTTGATATTTAAAATGTTCTTTTTTTCAAGTATTTTTAAAGGAAAATAAAATTACTTGGTTGATATTGTAACAAGTTTATGTAAACATTGTATGCAACTGACACAGTTAACTAAAAAATATCACTTTATTAGAAATATTGAGAGAAATTTGAATTGCTCAATTTACCTAAACTTTAATACTTGTCTTTATGATAGCTAAAACCAACAGAAAATTAAGCTAAGAAAACACCTGTTTCTTATTCTCCAAATATTTATCAAAATTTATTAATTAGGAGTTAAATTACAAAATTTTAACCCATTGTTCCTCAAATGTAAGTAAAAAAGGTTTCGATTAAATTAATAGCTTATATATATATATAAATTTTATTGTTATATTAATAATATACTTTTTATCTAATTATTTACAATTATAAAAAAACTGCTTAATATCTTTACATATTTATATTATTTAGTAAAATGCAGAACATATTAATGTTTTCTTTTTAAATTAGATGAACGAGAGAAAAAATTTCTCATAAAAAATTTAGAACTCATACACTTTACTGCGTAAAAATATTAATTTAATCTATATTGAATATGCATTATGTTACATTTTACAAAATCTAGCTGTATAATTTTTACTTTAAATGAAACAGAAAGTTTAACTATGATCAAGACATCTTTTATTTAAATATGCTCTAAACATTTTATAATTTCTTATATTATAAAGCCTTTTCTTCTATTATAATGGAGTTTATCAAAAGTCATTGCACTAAATTTGTATTATTCTTTTTTGTATCATAGTTAACAATCTTGTACATAAGGATATCCACTCCTATTTTTTTAAACTTGTATTTTGATAATGGATGTGTAGATAAGAAAATTCTGTAACTAGGATTTCTTATTCAATAGTAATGTTCGATTAGTAGCAATCACAGAGCACTAGGAATAAAAACCTATTCATCTTATGTGGTATTTTTGCATTTTAGATTTAAATCCTATAGAATCTGTATGGAAGTTACGTGGGATAATTCTGAATTTGTAACTAGCAGTTTGAAAAAAGATATTAAACTCGGGGAATTTTTAAATATCTCACATGCCTTTCTGAATAGGAACATATTTCTTAGTAGTTGCTGATTTTCTTCTCTAAAATTATTTTACCTGTGATGTTTATTCCATTTGAGAAAATTATCTTATTTAATTCCTGTTTTCCCATCTTGAGAAACTCTTCGTATCTTCTAACTAACTATATTGGAAAATTTTCAGCATAATATTATATTCATAAAAATATCAATTCTCAATATTTATCAAACTAGTTTGCTTAAAATATTTCTATCCCTTAGTAAAAGCCGAATACCTACGGGTGGGACCAATCTCATTAAATTAAGGTTATCCCTTAGTAACAGAATTCAATGATTTGCAAAAAAGTTCCTATAATTTTATGTATTGATTATTTTTTTGATTGGCGTTAAAAATTTTAAAAAGTTGGATGATAAAAATGCTTTGAAATGAAAAAAAAATGCTTTTGACGTGCCAGCAATGGAAGTTTATAAAACTCAAATTTCATTTAGCACACCTGCGTAAGAAATAAGAAAACATCAGTTTGGAAATAATTCAAAGAGAAAGAAATATCAGCATCTTGATACGAAAATTGATTGAAATATAATATTTTTGGAAATTATTTTAAAATGTATCTCTTACTTGCTTAGGGAAACGTATCACTATTTATCATAATAGTTACTGTCAAAATGTCATGTCAAAATTTCATTTATCAAATTTCAGACATTTCAGACTTTTCAGACATAAATATTTATTTGTCTTTTTACAAAAGATTAATATTCTAAGATGCAACTCTCATCAATAAAAATAGCCTGAACTTTTCGTAGAGAATAACAATTCTAAAACTAAAATTTGAAGCAGTTATCATTTTTTAATGTTAAATATATGTTAATCCAGTTATATTATTTAAAAAATTATTACATTAACAATAATTAATACATAAATGAAGACATAAATTCTTTCCCATTTTAAAATTAGATAGAACACATTTTTATTTAAATAAATCTCGTTGAAAATGTGTCCAAAATATATATACAACATATATCTCTGATATTGTCTATATATGCATTTACATACATATATAATCATATTTTATGAAACATTTTCAGTCAACATAAGTTATTGATTTTGTTTTTACAAAATGTTTTAAAAATCTACATAAAGGACAAAAAAAAACATCTGGTAATTAATATATTCTTTTATTTTAAAACTGAATAAAAATATATTAAATCTTAATTGAATAAATATACCTTGAAATATGTAACGCACTGGAAACTCTGGGTATTGCTGCTAAAAAAATTCAATGATGGTCATGTAACCTATAGCATATTCTGCGTCAAGTTCTAATGCGTTTTGAATTTGAAAATCATTTGCTATTCGTTTTGTACTTACTTTCTTTTTTAAAAAAATGCGCATTTATTGTAAGGGCATTATTTCATTACTTTATCGTATAAATTTGGGTTGGCATTTAAGTATATTAAACAATCATATTCTACATTTCACCACATATTTTTAAATTACATTACTCGTTTTCAATTTCAATTGTAACACTAAGAACTTAAACCAAGTAATAAACTTTCATAACAATTAAATAAAATTAAAATATTTTTTTAAATTTTAAATTAATTGCATTTGTTTTTAAAAGTGCAGCTTAAGTTAAAAATTGAGATACAAATAACCAAAAATGAAATTTGTAGCTTTAATCAGAATTTAGTGGCAATGAACCTAATGTGGCCAAAAGTTTTATTTCTTAATGACATACTCTTTAAAATTTGTAAGACTAGCTTTTTAAACTATTATACTTAAATTTAGTTGTAATCCATATTTCGAATATCAAACTTCAAACTTTTTTTATCTTCTAAATCACTTTCATCAAAACTTCTGTATTCTGCAGGAATGTTGTCTTGGGTGATTAGGGAGTCATTCTCATCATTGGTACGTAGTGGGTTCAAATAGCGACACGACCTAAAATGGATTGTGATAACTAAGTGGCTAATAAAACTATTTTGCGTGCGCAATGTCCTCCATGCAACATGATACCATTGACATGGTATTCCAAGTCTTCTGCTTGGTCACTGCTTCTAAATTATGAAGACTTCCCCAATTTTAGGGTCATAATGGCCCACCCACCGGATGCCCAACTGTATAAAAGTGTCCTTATTTTTCTCTCTTGGTCATTATATATTACCCTAGCCTTAGCTTACCTTGACAAGGTAAATTCATTTATATCTTTCCGCAAAATCGATATAATCATAAAAGTAAACACATTATTGTGTGTATAATGAAATTTAATAATTTTACAATAAATTATTAAAATTAAGGTTTTTGTTTAAACATTTTTGTTAATGGATAATTCGAATAAAAAGTTAAAGGATAACTCTTCAAGTTTGTTTTCAGTGATTCTCTAAAACATTTTACTTAATAATCTAGGCTAGAGAACGTTTATTTAAAGTTAATAAAAATTTTAATTTCTCACATCAGTGTTTATTACAATTTTTTTTTTTTAATTTGGAATAGCTGTAATAATGTTTTGTCTTACGCAAGGGTGTTATTAATAACATGAGTATTACATCCTACTAAATTAAGAATTAAGGTATAGAAAAAATTAAAAATTCAATACTTTACAATTATTATGAGTTAGCTATATACTTTCCTTACAAATAAAAGGATAATCTATCCCTTTTCGTTTATTACATGAAATCTCTCAGTAAAAATCTTTTTCTACAGTGAAATGTGTTCTAATAGGGCTCACAATTAATCTGTTACAATTTTTTCTCCAATCTCTTTTTATGTGTGATTTTATACTCCATATTTTAATTCTACGTTCATAAGTTGATTCACTATATCGATTCCTATACTGTTAAAAATTATATTTATATGAAATATTTCAAAAATTTTACAAATTTCAAATATGCTTCAAACATTTTACACAAAATTTACATTAAATTTGCCAGATCCTAAATTTTAATGTTTGTTAGTAAATTAATATGGAATTTGATCTTTGATGAATAAATTTTTATGAATAAATGTGATTTGAATATTATGAAAACTTGTTTTTAAAATAAACTTTAACATGATTGTTTCATACTTTAAATTCTATATTTTTTCACAAACCCCTATACATTTTCTTATATATATA